>JANFOE010001453.1:0-31573 GCA_025667525.1 Glebionis coronaria | reverse complement strand
CGTATGGTAGGATGCGGGATCGATCGAATGTTTCGTCGATCCCGTGGCAAGAACATAACAGACCAGAGCCTCGTTCCACCCCACGATCGGCAGGTTCTTCGCCCAGCCGAACCGGGGGCTCCAATGCCAGAAGAGTGGGCCGGGCTTGCCCTGTGTGAACCAGTCCCATTCCACCGTGTCAACGATGGCGGCTACGGACTGGCGCAGACCGATTGCGCTTGGCGTCTGCTCGCCAAAGAATTCGCGTGTGCAGATCAGCGCCTGGACCCAGAAGCGCCGTTTCAACGAGGTCTCCGCCATCGTCGAACTTTGCAAACGGAATGGTGTTGCCTCCTGATGTCTGCACAAAATGCGGAAAAGCGCCGTGAAATCGTTTCATCGCAAGAAGAGAGCGCAGCATTCGATTTGCCCGATTAATCCCCTCCTGCCGCGTGATCCACGAACGGTGCACACCGACGATCAGCGCGAGAAATCCGAAGCCGACACCGGATATGGAGGTAACCTCATGGATCGGCTCTCCGTCCGAACTCATTCGATCCCTCGGAAGTCCGCTTTCGCGATGGCTGCCGGACCAGAAATAATCAAAAGTGCTGTGATGCAAGCCATCAAGCTGAGCAGAAAATTCGTCTGTCACTTCCAACCTCGGGTGATCCGCAGCACAATCGGAAGCAGATCCGCACACAGGCTTAACCGACTCGGCTATTGATTCCAAATGTGCAGACATGCAGGGCTGAATTGGGGTCGCTTGGCAAAATCCATCACGCTTCCATATCGCGTTGCGGGAACATCGCAGGGTAAGCTTGGTTGATGACCGTACGCATGTCACCGAGCAGAACACGAGTTGGGAAACCGAAGCCGCATGATCCTCTTCATCTCCGACGTCAAAAAGACCTATGAAACGGCTGAAGGTGTAATTCCGGTGCTCAATGATGTCGGGCTATCGCTTGATGCCGGTGAAAGCCTTGCCCTGACCGGAGAATCCGGCAGCGGCAAAAGCACGCTTCTCCATCTTGCTGGCGGCCTTGATCTTCCCGACAGCGGCACCATCATGGTACGCGGCCGCAAGATTACCGATCTTGACGACAGGGGCCGGGCGCAATTTCGCCGACATGATGTCGGTCTGATTTTTCAGCAGTTCAATCTGATACCGAGCCTCGATGTCGGCTCCAATGTTTCCTTCCATGCAAAGCTTGCGGGCCGTCATGATCCGACGTGGGAAAAGACGCTGGTCGAAGCGCTCGGAATTGCAACGCTGCTGAGGCGCTACCCAGAGCAGCTCTCGGGCGGGCAGCAACAACGGGTTGCGATCGCACGAACCCTTGCGGCACGGCCGGCACTGATCCTCGCCGACGAGCCAACCGGCAATCTGGACGAGGCGACCGCGGATATCGTCATCGACATCATGCTTCGGCTGACGAAGTCGGCCAATATAGCACTTCTGCTCGTCACCCATTCGAGCCGGCTTGCCGCGAAGCTCGATCGGCGAATCTTCTTAAGCGGCGGGAAGGTTTCGCAATGAACCTATCCGCCTTCAACGCGCTGCTTTCGCATTGGCGCTATCGACCTGTTCAGCTGATGACGCTCGTGATGGGCGTGGCGCTCGCGACAGCTCTCTGGTCCGCCGTGCAGGCCATCAATGCCGAGGCGCGGGCGAGTTATGACCGGGCTGCCTCCGTTTTGTCTCAAAACCAGCTGGATCAGTTGGTGGCAAAGGACGGGGGCATGATAGCGTCGCAGACTTACGCAAAACTTCGGCGTGCGGGTTTCGATGTCTCTCCAGTCATTGAGGGTCAACACCGGTTCGGGATGACGCGTATCAGGCTTATCGGAATTGACCCGTTGACGATGCCGTCGGACCGTGCGCTTCTGCCCGCCAACGATCGATCTGGACTGATCGAATTCATGACGCCGCCCGGCGTCATGATTGTGTCGCCGGCAACAGCCGGTAGCCTGAAAGAAACTTCAGGCCTTGCGGTGAGAACGGCAGAAAATATCCCTGACGGTGCTGCCTTTGTCGACATCGCCACCGCGGACCGTCTCCTTGAACGCAATGGCCGCCTCAGCCGAATTGTCGTTTCCCGCGGGAGAAGGGCAGAACTTGCAGGCCATTGCGACCGTCGCGCCCGAGCTGAGGCTTAGAGAAGCAGGTGGGCGGCCGGATGTCGCGCGGCTCACCGACAGCTTTCATCTCAACCTTGCCGCATTTGGGTTTCTTGCTTTCGTTGTGGGTCTTTTCATCGTTTATTCCGCGACCGGCCTGTCGTTTGAGCAGCGGCGTGGCACCTTCAGGACGATGAGATCGCTCGGCGTCTCGCTGACATCCCTCACGGCCATGCTCTTTATCGAAGTCACGCTCTTTGCGCTCGTTTCGGGCGCTTTCGGCGTTGTGCTGGGTTACGTGATTGCCTCGGCACTTCTGCCTGGCGTGGCAGCGACGCTCGGCGGCCTTTACGGGGCGAGCGTCGTGGGTTCGCTTTCTATCAGGCCGGAATGGTGGCTGGCAGGCCTTGGCATGGCGCTGGTCGGCACCTGGCTTTCTTCCCTTCAACATCTCTGGCGTGTCTGGAAGATGCCGATCCTGTCAGCGGCGCAAAGCAGGGCTTGGGCGATGGCCTCGTTTAAGGGGCTTGTGCTTCAGGCCATAGCAGGCGTAGTTCTTCTTGCGCTTTCTATCCTGCTGATCTGGTGGGGCAAGGGTCTCGTTGCCGGCTTTTCCGCGCTGGCGGCATTCCTGCTGGGCGCAGCTCTTATCCTCCCACCATCACTGGCTGTAGCCCTGAAAACATGTGAGCAGACACTCCCGACATGTGTTGGCAAAATGGTTCTTTGCCGACACACGGCAGCAATTGCCGGGACTGTCGCTCGCGTTGATGGCATTGCTGTTGGCATTGTCGGCCAATATTGGCGTGGGAACCATGGTTTCGAGCTTTCGCGAAACGTTTGTCGGTTGGCTGGACCAGCGGCTCGCGGCGGAAGTTTATGTAACGGCAAGGGATGAGAGTGAGGCGGACCGATTGCGTCAATGGTTCCCTGATCATACAAAAGCGGTTCTACCGATCTGGAGTACTCAGGGCGAAATTTCGGGAGAAAAGGTGCAGATTTTTGGTGTCGCCGATGACGCCACCTATAGGGACCACTGGCCGTTGATCCAAGGTACCAAAGCGACCTGGGACGAGGTTGCAAGTGGGCAGGGAGCGCTTGTCAACGAGCAGTTCTGGCGGTCCGGCAAGGCATCGCTCGGACAGAAAATCGCTCTGCCGGGCGGCTGGAGCGCCACCGTCGTCGGTGTGTTTTCGGATTACGGCAATCCGACCGGCCAGGTCATCATCGGTATCAAAGCCCTGGTTGAACACTATCCCGACATCGAGAAGCTGCGCTATGGCCTCCGCATCGCCCCGGAGGAGACGTCCGCCTTCCGGCAGCTGCTGATGAACGAGTTCGGGCTGCCTGAAAGCAATATCGTTGACCAGGCTTCTCTCAAGCGGCAGTCGACGGCCATTTTTGAGCAGACCTTTGCAGTGACGGGTGCGCTCAACGTCCTGACGCTTGCCGTCGCGGGCTTTGCGATGTTTTCGAGCCTTTTGACCCTTTCGTCGCTCCGGTTGCCACAGCTGGCTCCTGTCTGGGTGCTCGGGCTTCGTCGTCGCGATCTGGCGTGGCTAGAACTTCTCCGGACGCTTGCCTTGTGGTTCATCACTTTCCTCGCGGCAATTCCCGTCGGGCTAGTATTGGCGTGGGTTCTCCTGGTGATCATCAACGTCGAAGCATTCGGCTGGCGGTTGCCGATGATGCTCTCTTCCGCTGGAATGGCTTAGACTGGCCGTTGTCGCGCTGCTCGCCGCCGTCATCTCGGTTCTCATTCCGGTCCGGCGCCTGGCGAGAACGGCTCCTGCCGACCTTCTGAGGGTCTTTGCCAATGAACGCTAATCCCATCATCGCTTTTCTTTGCGCTTCTCTTGTTCTGACGCCCGCCGCGGCAGTCGGGCAGGGTTTTGCCGGTCTGGGGTCGAACGCGGAAGGTTTTAGCGTTCCGAGGAGAGGCGTGCCGCTGGTGTTCCCGCAGGACCATGGGGCGCATCCCGATTTCAGGATCGAGTGGTGGTACGTCACAGCTAATCTGCGCACATCCGATGGTGAGGAACTCGGTGCGCAATGGACGCTTTTCCGGTCGGCGCTTCAACCTGGTAAGCGTGCCGGTTGGGCCGATCCGCAAATATGGCTCGGCCATGCGGCAGTGACGACCGCAAACCGTCATTACGTGGCTGAAAGATTGGCGCGCGGCGGTGTTGGACAGGCAGGCGTCGAAGCTGAGCCGTTCGACGCCTGGATCGACAACTGGCAGATGGAAGCGGTGACGAGTGAACTTGCCGATCCTCTCGACAAGATTGAGCTGAATGCCAAAGGCGACGGTTTCCCAGTATCAGTTAAGGCTTGCCGCGAAAGGACCTCTGGTTTTGCAGGGTGAAAAGGGCTTTTCCGTCAAATCGGCGGCAGGCCAGGCAAGCTATTATTATTCCCAGCCATTTTACGAGGTGCGCGGGACGGTCATCCTTGATGGCCGATCACGCGAGGTGAATGGCAGGGCGTGGCTCGACCGGGAGTGGTCGTCCCAGCCGCTGGCGTCAAATCAGACGGGGTGGGACTGGTTCTCCCTCCATCTTGCGACGGGTGAAAAGGTTATGGCGTTTCGCCTGCGGGACGACAGGCAAGGATATGTTTCTGCCAATTGGGTGTCGGCGGACGGCACGACCGCAGCCATTGATCCCGCCGATGTGCAGCTTTCACCCTTGCGAACCGCAACTGTCAACGGCCGGGCCATCCCTGTGGAATGGAACCTGAAGATACCGAGCCGCAGTCTCGACATCAACACGACCGCTCTTAATGAACAGGCCTGGATGGCGACCTCGACGCCCTATTGGGAGGGGCCTATCAGTTTCACAGGGACCACCTCGGGGAATGGCTATCTGGAAATGACCGGCTACTGAAATTTTTTCTTAAACGGTCGGAACAAAATTGAAGATGACACATTTCCCCGGCGTATAATCCTCAGGACGCTGAATGAAAGACGACCCACACTCCCGGCAGGACGCTATAGACGCCGGAGAGCGTCTTGTTTCAGGCCACGCTTCAGAAGATCCTTTTGCGGCGGCTTTTTAAAGCCACCCGCATGCCGATGCTCATCACCGACCCTCGGCAGCCCGACAATCCAATCATTTTCTGCAACCCGCGCCTTCTGCAACCTGACCGGCTATGGGACGGAGGAGCTGATTGGGCGCAACTGCCGCCTTCTTCAGGGACCGAAGACAGACCCGGAGGCGGTCAACAAGCTGCGCGACGCGATCGCTTCGGAACGGGATCTCGCCATCGATATTCTGAACTACCGAAAAGATGGCTCGGAGTTCTGGAACGCGCTTTTCGTCAGTCCTGTGCGCGACGTGTCCGGAGCGGTCATCTACTTTTTCGCATCGCAGCTCGATTTCACCAACATCAAAAGCAAGGAGGCCGAGCTCGCCCGTGCGCGGCATATTGCCGAGGAAGAGGTGGCGCTGAGGACAGCCGATCTGACCGAGGCACTGCGCGCAAAAACGGCGCTCGTCCATGAAGTCGATCACCCGCGTCAAAAACAATCTTTTGACGATCGCCTCCATCGTCAAGCTTCAGGCGCGAATGACAGACAACGAGGTCGTCGAGCGGACACTGATGTCCGTGCTGAACCGCGTCGAAGCGCTGAGCACCGTTCAGCGCAAACTTCTGAACGATGAGGATGTGGGCCATTTCGATGTGGCGGATTTCGCCAATACCCCTGATGCTGGACAAGATCGGTGCCTTGAAACGGAGCGACATCACTCTCACGACGGACCTCCACGAGGTCGTGGTTCCAGCAACCAAGGCATCGCCTTTGGCGTTGATCATCAACGAGCTGATTGGAGACGCGATTGGCCGTGGACTGAATGATGGCGGTGGCGAACTGCATCTGGAAGTGAAACGGCTCAACGGCCACTTCCTCATTCGGGTCGTTGATATCGTTGTTCCGGTTGACGTCGATAGCGAACAAGCCGCCTTCAGCAAAAAGATGCTGGAAGCATCACTAAAACAGTTGCGTGCAACGATGGTGAGGGACCGTCGATAAAAGCCGGACGGACGTCCAGGTCACGCTTTCTGTAAAAGACTGAAAGGATATCTCGTGAAGATCTTGATTGTTGAAGATGAAGCTTTACTGGCCATGGAGCTTGAGAGTGAAGTGGAAGAGGCCGGGCACGAGATCGTGGGCGTCGCCGCTGACAGCAAGCTAGCTCTTTCATTGATCGAAAAAACCTCTCCACAATTCGCCTTTGTGGATATTCAATTGCTGGGACGGTCCAACTGGTATCGATGTCGGCCGGCACCTTGCGTCCCGTTCAATTCCCTATGTTTTCGTTTCCGGAAACCTGAAGCGCATCCCAGAGGATTTCGCGGGGGCCCTTGGCGCGATCGAAAAACCTTACACTATGAACGGGTTGCAAAATGCACTTGAATTCATCGACACCATCGTGAACGGCGAGCACCAGTCGGTTACCGCACCGCCAAGTCTTGTGTTGTCGCCAAACTTGCTCGCTGCATTGTCGGTGTAAGACGCCGTCGTAAATAGGATTTGCCCTTGAACTCGCCATCTGAACGCATCGAAGCCGTTCGCAATTCTGGTTTGCTTGATGTTCAGGGCCAATCCGAATTCCAGGATATTATCGAGGTTGTGAAATCCGGGCTGAAATGTCCGGTAGCACTGATTTCCATTCTCGATGAGCATCGGCAGGTCTTCATCGCCCATCTCGGCCTTCCGGAAAAATGGGCCGAAGCGGCAGAGACGCCGCTGACGCATTCTTTTTGCCAGCACGTGGTGCGCGACAAGATACCTCTCATCATCGGCGACGCGACACTCCACCATCTCGTCAGGGATAATTTGGCCATCGCCGATCTCGGCGTGATTTCATATATGGGCGTTCCGGTCACCATGCCGGATGGTCTGGTCATCGGTGCGCTCGCGGCAATCGACGGAGAGCCGCGAAGCTGGACCGAGAGTGAGCTGGAACAGCTGAGCCGGATCGGGCGTGTCGCTTCCAATCAGATTGCCACCTTCCTCTCCGAGCGTCGATGGGAAACACTGTTTCGACAGCTGGAAGAGGGCATCGTCGTCGGCTCCGTGATCCGCGATCTCGAAGGATCGATCATCGACTGGCGGTTTGAAACGATCAATCCGGCCTGGAGTGTTCTTCTCGGCTTACCCGGAGATAATGTCCCCGGCCAAACGATGCGCGATGTCTTCCCAGACTTTGAGGAAGAATGGATTTCCGATGTCGCCGAAGCGATGGAGACCAGGCAAAGCAAGCGTTTCACACGCAGGATTCGCTCTCTGGATCGCTGGTTCGACGGCTACGTGCAGGCGACCGGCAACGATAAATTCGTCATCATCTTCGTCGACGTTACCGATCGCATGCAGGCGGTGGAGGCGTTACGCAACAGCGAGACGAAACTGCGACTGATCGTCGAAGGGGCCAAGGATTACATCATCCTGACGCTCGATGAGAACCACCGCATCACCAGCTGGTTTGGCGGTGCCGAGGAGACTTTCGGTTGGTCGGAAGCGCAGATGCTTGGCAGACCGTTCGAAGATATTTTTACGCAGGAAGATCGGGCGGCGAATATTCCGCAACTTGAGATCGACACGGCGGGGCGGGAGGGTGTTGCACTTGATCGCCGATGGCATCTCACCGCCGATGGCACGCGGGTCTTTCTCGATGGCACCATACGCCCGATGCCCAATCATTACTCCTCCCATCTTTCCGGCTTCATCAAGGTTGCGAGAAACGCGACAGCACAAAAGCTCTCGGAGGACAGGCAGCTCGCTTTTCTCGAACTGGGGGAAAAGATCCGCGAACTCGACTCGGTCGCCGACGTCGCTTTCGCCGCCGCGGAAATTATGGCTCGAAATCTGCAAGGGGCAACGCGGGCGGGTTATGGCATCGTCGATCCCATCGCCGAGACTGTGGAGATGCTGCCTGACTGGCGCGCGGCCGGGATGTTCACCGTTGCCGGGCGCCATCATTTTCGTGATTACGGTTCCTATATCGAAGACTTGAAGCGTGGCGAACTGGTGATCATAGCTGACGTCGCTGCCGATCCGAGGACATCGGGGTCAGCGGAGCTTTTGAACTCGCTGGGCATTTCCGTCCTTGTTAACGTCCCAATCCTTGAACGGGGCGCTTTTGTCGGCGTCATGTTTGTGCACTACGAAAAGCCACACGAATTTTCTCCAGAAGAACGGGATTTTGTGCGGACGATTGCCGATCGGACCCGCGAAGCAATATCGCGGATCCGTGCGGAACAGGAGCAACAGGTTCTCAACCATGAGATAAGCCATCGGCTGAAAAACACGATGGCGATGGTTCAGGCAATCGCGACCCAGACCCTTCGGCCCGTCACCGACAGGGCGCCCGTGGAAGCCTTTGTCAGCCGGCTTCATGCACTTTCGAAAGCGCATGAAGTCCTGCTCAATCACGACTGGTCATCGGCGCGCATGATGACCGTGATCGATTCCGTGCTTCGGCAACTTTCCCTTCCGGATCGTTACCGTCTTTCAGGTTCGGACCTTGAGATCGGTCCGCGGACGGCGCTCAGCCTTGGGCTTCTCATGCACGAGCTCGGCACCAACGCCCTGAAATATGGCGCCTGGTCGAGCGACGCTGGAAAGGTTATCGTGACGTGGAGGGTCGAACCCGTCGGTGGGGACAGCACGCTCGTTGTCGAGTGGGACGAACAGGATGGTCCCCCGGTGGTACTGCCGTCGGGCAAAGGGTTTGGATCGAAGCTGATCCGTATGGGCCTCCTGGGAACCGGAGGCGTCGAGGTCAATTACGATCCTGACGGACTGCGCGTGACCATGCAGGCGCTGGTTTCACAGCTGGGACAATAGCATTTGCCATAAACAGCGCCAGCGATAGGCGAGACTCTTTGGTTTGCATGAACTCGAAGGGTATCAGCCCCAGGTGTCGGCGACCTCTGGGGCTATCTGCTTTTCATATCGGCCGGAGCAGGGCTCGACGGCGCCGGCCATCCACGTCAGCGGTGCTTCCCGGAGCGAAGCAGGACCAGACTGCGTTCGACCAGATCATATGGAGAATCCCCCACCGCCCGCTCTTCCAGGACAGGATCGGCGGTGGTCAGCACTTCAAACCAGCCGCCCTCAACCTCGGGCAAGGCGAACGGCACGTGTCCGTCATGTGGATTGAAGAGGATGAGAATGTCGTCCCAACCCTCTTCCTCGTCATGATCACGGGAAACCCGTAGACCGATCGTGGTCGCGCCGGGATCAGCCCACTGTTCCTCCGTCTGTTCGGTCGCGGCGGGATTGTACCAGGTAATGACCATGCCATCACGCCAGTCGTCGCGCCTCAGGATTGAATGGGAGTGGCGCAATGCGATCAGTTTGCGGACGAAATTACGGAGTTGGTCGGCGCTTTCAGGCAGATCGTCCCAGTGGACCCAACTGAGCTCGCTATCCTGACAATAGCCGTTATTGTTGCCCATCTGGCTACGGCCGAATTCGTCGCCTGCCAGCAGCATGGGCGTTCCGTGGGACAGGAACAACGTCGCCAGGAAGTTGCGCTTCTGGCGATCGCGAAGAGCGATGATTGTCTCATCGTCCGTAGGGCCCTCGACGCCAAAATTGAAACTGCGGTTGTCGCCATGACCGTCCTTGTTGTCTTCCCCGTTGGCCTCATTGTGTTTGTCATTGTACGAGACAAGATCGTTAAGGGTGAAGCCATCGTGGGCCGTCAGGAAGTTGACGCCCGACCAGGGGCGGCGGCCGCGCTTGTCGTATACGTCACCGGAACCAAGAATTCGTGCGGCAAAATCCGGCGTGGTCCCGTCTTTATCCCGCCAGTAGTCGCGCACGGTGTCGCGGTATTTGTCATTCCATTCGGCCCAGCCGGGAGGAAACCTGCCTACCTGGTATCCGCCGGGGCCAATGTCCCAGGGCTCACCGACCAGCTTCAGACGCGACAGAACCGGATCCTGGCCAACCGCATCGAAGAAACCGCTGCGCTGGTCAAAACCTTCAGGCTCGCGCCCGAGAATTGTTCCAAGATCAAACCGAAAGCCATCTATTTCCATCTCCTGCGCCCAATAGCGCAGAGAGTCCGTGATCATCTGCAAAACCCTGGGGTGGGATGTATTCACGGTGTTTCCGGTGCCGGTATCATTGATGTAATACCGGGCCTGATCCGGCATCGTGCGATAATAGGAAAAGTTGTCGATGCCCCGGAAGGAGAGCGTCGGCCCCATCTCATTGCCTTCGGCCGTATGGTTGTAGACGACATCGAGAATGACTTCGATACCGGCATCGTGAAATGCACGAACCATGTCGCGGAAACCATCTATGCCGCGAGGTCCAAAATATCGGTTGGCCGGCGCGAAGAAAGACAGCGTGTTATATCCCCAGAAGTTCTTCAGCCCCTTGTCCAACAGGTGGGCGTCGTCCGGGAACCAGTGCACGGGCAACAGCTCGATGGAGGTGATGCCAAGGCTTTTGACATAATCGACGATGTTTTTATGACCGAGGCCCTCGAAAGTCCCGCGAAGCGCTTGCGGAACGGACGAGTGCAACTGCGTGAAGCCTTTGACATGGGTTTCGTAAAATATTGTCTTGGACCAAGGAATTTCGGGGCGGGTTGCAAGAGGAGATTTGTCTGTAGATCCGACGATTCGGGCTTTGGGGACGAATTGCGCGCTATCGGTCTCGTCGAACGAAAGGTCCTTGTCTTCGCTGCCGATAACGTAAGCGAACTGCGCCTGTTGCCACGCGATATCGCCCACAAGCTCTCGGGCATAGGGGTCCAAAAGTAATTTGTTCGGATTGAAGCGGTGACCTTTTTCGGGGTCGAAAGGACCATGAACACGGTAGCCATAAAGTGCGCCTGGCTTCAGTCCCGGCACATAGCCGTGCCAGATCTCATTCGTATATTCGGGAAGATCGAAGCGATCGACCTCCTGAGATCCGTCTTCCGAATATAAGCAGAGTTCCACCCGCTCCGCATGCGCGCTGAACAGCGCGAAATTCACACCCTTATCGTCCGCTGTCGCGCCGAGTTGACGATAGTCACCGGCGACGATACGGGAATTTCTGCTGATCATTATTGCCTCTGAAAAGTTCGACGGGGAAAGGAGGTCGTGGCATCTGGAGGAAAGACGAACTCGTTTTCCGCCACGCAAACAACCTCCGCGCAGCCGAACGGTTCCTCCCTGTCGTGAAGATTATTCGCGCTCAAGGCGCGAGCGACGTTTCAGTGCGCTCCGCATCAATGCTTTCCAACGACGTGTCGTCCTGTGGCGGGGTTTCGATGGGTCCGAACTCCTCCTCCCATTCCGCGCTCGCGGCGTGCCACTGCTCTTCATCCTGCCCATCAGGGCGGCCCGCCTGTTCCCATAGTTCATAAGCGCGTTTCGAAATCCATTCCTCGCGATCCGTACCCATGTCGTTCTCCCTTGAAGGTTCGAGAAAATGTCGTCCTGTCCAACCTCAGCCCGAAAGGAAAGTTCCGCCATGGCACACGAGCGCGCGCCAGATCGCCAAATGCAAAAATCTTAGCAGTGCTGACGTTGTGCCTGTCGCTTTTTAAACAGGACGATGCCGGAGAGACAGAAACAGATGGAATTCGTCAGAATGATCGGCCATTCGCTGCGCAGAAAACCGAATGTCGCCCAAAGCGCAAATCCCGTCACGGTCAGGAAATACATGCGCGCCGAAATAGCTGCCGTGTCGCCTGTTCTCACCACCTTCCAGACTTGCGGTATGAAACTGGAAACCGAGCAAAACGAGGCGAGATAGCCAACGATCAAACCAGCGTCCATCACTGTTCCTTTCCTGCGCAGTCCACCAAGAATCGTCTCTAACCGTCAGCACCTTCGCAGGACGACGGCTCGAGGACAGCAATAGTGCGAACCGCGGTGGCCAGTCGTTGTTCCAAGCCTCTATAAGCGCGGGTAAGGGAACTTGCGGACCATTTGCCCGATTTAAACGGCAGTTTGGTCTAATCTAGAGCTACGCGGCGCCGGATGGGGATTCAGCACCAGTCACTCAGCGATGAAATCATGGCCCTTGGCGGCGGACATCAAAAAGCCATGCCGCCGGGCGCCTACGTTCTTTTTGTCTACGCTCCGCAGAGACTACTCCGTCTAATCGTGATTGACGTTCCTGAGCTCAGCTGCGCAGACCTGGTGCTTCCTGTCCCGTGCTCTCGACATATTCGGTGTAGCCGCCGCCGTACTGTTGGATGCCGTCGGGTGTCAGTTCCAGCACGCGGTTTGAAAGCGCGGCCAGGAAATGACGATCGTGCGAAACGAAAAGCATTGTGCCTTCATAGTCGGACAGTGCCTTGATCAGCATTTCCTTGGTGTCGAGATCAAGGTGGTTGGTTGGCTCGTCCAGCACGAGGAAATTCGGTGGGTCGAACAGCATGGCGGCCATGACGAGGCGCGCTTTTTCGCCGCCGGACAGAACGCGGCAGCGCTTCTCGACATCATCGCCAGAAAAGCCGAAGCAGCCGGCAAGGGCGCGCAGCGGTGCTTGACCGGCTTTGGGAAACCGTTCCTCTAGCCATTCGAGGATGGTGCTGTCACCGTCAAGGACATCCATGGCGTGCTGCGCGAAATAACCCAGCTTGACGCTGGCGCCGAGGGTAACATTGCCGGAATCCGGTTCTGCCGTTCCCGTCACCAGTTTCAGCAATGTCGATTTCCCGGCGCCATTCACACCCATGATGCACCAGCGCTCCTTGCGGCGAACCATGAAGTCGAGGTCGTCATAGATCGTGCGGTTGCCATAGGTCTTGTTGACCTTCTTCAGCGCGACGACATCCTCCCCTGAGCGCGGTGCAGGCGCGAATTCGAATGCCACCGTCTGTCGCCGTTTCGGCGGCTCTACACGGTCGATCTTCTCAAGCTTCTTCACGCGGCTTTGCACCTGCGAGGCGTGCGAGGCGCGGGCCTTGAAACGCTCGATGAACTTGATTTCTTTGGCAAGCATCGCCTGCTGGCGCTCGAACTGCGCCTGTTGCTGCTTTTCGTTCTGCGCGCGCTGCTGCTCGTAAAAACCGTAGTCACCGGAATAGGTGGTGAGGTTACCCGCATCGATTTCGATGATCTTTGTAACGATGCGGTTCATGAATTCGCGGTCATGCGAGGTCATGAGCAAAGCGCCATCGTAATTTTTCAGGAAGTCCTCAAGCCAGATGAGGCTCTCAAGGTCCAGATGGTTCGACGGTTCGTCGAGCAACATCACGTCGGGGCGCATGAGCAGAATGCGGGCAAGCGCCACGCGCATCTTCCATCCGCCTGATAGCTTGGAAACGTCACCGTCCATCATGTCCTGGGTGAAGCTCAGCCCGGCAAGAACTTCCCGAGCGCGGCCTTCCAGCGCATAGCCGTCAAGTTCCTCGTACCGCGCCTGCACCTCGCCATAGCGCTCGATGATCGCGTCCATCTCGTCCATCCTGTCAGGATCGGACATCGCGGCCTCCAGCTCCCGCAGTTCGGCGGCCACGGCGCTGACGGGACCTGCCCCCTCCATGACTTCGGCAACGGCAGACCTGCCGGACATTTCGCCGACGTCCTGATCGAAATAGCCAACCGTCATGCCCTTCTCGACAACGACCTGGCCTTCGTCGGGCTGCTCTTCCCCCGTTATCATCCGGAACAGCGTGGTCTTGCCGGCGCCGTTCGGGCCGACGAGGCCAATCTTCTCACCGCGATTGAGCGCGGCGGAGGCTTCGATATAGAGAATGCGATGGCTGTTCGACTTGCTGATATTTTCGATGCGGATCATGACAGGGCCTGTGAATGGGAGCGGCCCTCCTATGCCATGGGCCGCTGCCGCTGTCACCTGCCGTGCAGGTTCTGACAGCCATGCACGGCATAAAGCTCATCCGGGGAGATCGCGAGCCCCGTCAATTTGTCAGCGTGGCAATGCTGCCGGCGGCCTTGCGGGCGATTTCGCCAAACGCGGTCACGATCTGCTCCATGTTTTCAGGCGCATAATAATTGTCCGCACTTGAAGCGCAATATTGCAGCAGCGCCTTGCCCTTATCGGGAGCCATGAAGGCGACGGTAAAAATTTTGATCCCGTCCTTCTTCGCGGTTTCGCAGGTGGTGCGCACGGACTGGTCAATGCTGGAATTCCACGACGCACTGTTTCCCGTCATCTCGCCATCGGTCATGAGAACGATATAGCGCTCGAAGGATTCACTGCCCTTGTCTTTGTGTGCCTTCGCTTCGGCGGGGTTGGATGTTTTAAGCGCGTTGTAGGCGGCGGTCAGGCTGCTGCGGGCATCCGTGCCGCCGGTGGGGAATTCCGGGATCTGCTTGTCGACGTAGGTGACGACGCTGTTCGTCCCCCAGCTGAGGGGCTGGGCAGGATAGGTCTCGTGCGTATAGACAGACGCGCCCGTGCGGACGAGTTCCGAGCCGCCGTTCGCCGTGTAGGTCGGATCGGCCTTGTTCAACGTTGCGACAAGGAACCCGACTGCGGTTTTCAGCGAGGTGGCCTTGTTGACGTAACACGGCGATGACTTGGCAAGATTGGGATATTTGATCCAGTTGTCAGCAGTGTAGTTCTGGCAGGACGTTTTTTTGGTGTCGACTGTGTCCGTCTTGAACGACATGGAACCGGAACGATCGAGCGCCAGATACATAGAGATCGGCGCGCCCTTGTTAACGGTACTCTTTGCCGTGCCCGTTACGGAAACGTCGATCGTGTGCGCCCCGATCAAACCGAGCAGCGGGTTAAGCTGGATTTTCTGGTTTATCTTGGTTTCAATGATGAAGGTCTTGCCGCGAGCATTTTCGGTTGTCCCGACATTGGTGAGAGAATTCTCGTCAAGTTCCTTTTTCTGCTCCTCGGTCAGGCTCTGGTCCATCTGGCCCGCGATGAAGGCTTTGGCGATTTCCTTTATCTGTTCGTCGGTCAGTTTGCCCTCCCGCAGACGCGCTTCCGTTGCGGCGGCAAGCGCGGCGGAATCTGCCGTATTCTGCAGGTTCGCTTTCGCCTGCATAACATTTGCGAGTTCCAAGCCGGCGCCTGCAACGCCCAGCAGGACCGGAAGCAATATAGCCGTCAACATGCCAAAATTTCCGCTCGTATCTGCAAAGAAACGGCGTTTGAGGCTTCTGCACGGCAGGACGGTCATCGGGTGCTCACTATTAGAATATTCGACTGAGCGCAGGAAAGCCGCAAACGATGTAAAATACGCTAACATGACCGCTTCAATTTTACGCAGCGTTCAAACTGGTGCAGATTTTGAAGTATTTTCAAGAATTGCTTGAGGCGTTGTCCGCAATAATACAGATCGTATCATTATTGGACGGGGACGACATCGACCGCCTGTTTTATCTGCTGGTTACCGTAGCTCTTCAAGACGCCGATGACGGGAGCGACATCGGAATAGTCCCGGCCGTAGCCGACGACGATATGGTCGCTTCCCGCGGCAACATCATTCGTTGGGTCCAGTTCTAGATAGCCGGTTGCTTCACCGCACCAGATGCGCACCCAGGCATGCATGGCATCCGCGCCTTCCAGCCGCTCTTTCCCAGGCGGCGGAATGGTGCGCAGGAAACCGCTGACGTAACCGGCAGGAATACCGAGGCTGCGCAGCGCCATGATCATGATGTGCGAAAAATCCTGGCACACGCCGCGCTTGAGCTTGAAGGCTTCCGATGGTGTTGTGTCCACCGTCGTTGCCTCGCCATCATACGTGAAGTCCTTGTGGATATGCCTGCAGAGCGAAAGAGCGATTTCGCGAATGGTCATTCCGGGTTCCACCATGTCCCGCGCATAGGCGGAGATTGCCGCATCCGTTCCAATTCTAGGGCTTGCACCGACGAGATGGTGCGGTGACTGGAAATCCAGCGACCATACATCCGCCAGTTCCTGTGGCAGGCGCGAAAGCTCCGGCGAAAAATCCGCGGTCAGTGCGATTGGCTCCACCATCACGCGGGCCTGCATGCGAATGTCGAGCTTCTCATGCGGCGCACGCAGATGAACTGATGTTGCAGACTGATGAAAGAAGTCCTCGAAGACGACACGCTCTTCCGGCGTCGGCAAAACATCAATGGAACCGGCGACCAGCCTTTGCCGACCCGGTATCGAGAGCGGCAGGATACGAATGATGTGGCGTGCGCCGTGGGCTGGCGTGTCGTAGGTATAACCCATATGCAGGGAAAGGTCGTATAGCATCGGTTATCCCAGGTAGGTCCGGGCCAGAACATCGGAGAGATGTTCCATATCGGTCTCAAGCTGACGATAGATCGCGCCGTTCATGGTCTCAGGTGTCATGACCGCCAGTCCGGAATGCAAACGCATTGCCTCCCGATAGAAGGGAGACATCTGACCATTGACGAAAGCGTTCGGAAGCTGCTCCACCTCGGTGCGGATTTCATTCAGCTGGAACAATATCGAGCGCGGATTGAGCGGATCAAGCGCCAGAAGATCGGTGACGGTCAGACCGGCCGTGTTGACATTGTAGCGACGACGATGGGTCATCACGCTGTCGCCGATCTCAAGCAGCATGTCGTAAGAACCATCCGGAGCCTCGGGACCGGCCATGTGGCCGAGAAGCCGCGTCATATGCAGCCCGCGCTCGAGATAACGGCCAATCGAGAGGAAACGCCAGCCCGTGAAGCGATACATGTTTTCGTGAACAAGGCCCGCAAAACCGGCGAGCTTGCGCAGCAGGATCGTCATCGCATGGGTGGCGTCGTCGCCGGGCGCCACCTTGGCGTGGAAACGCCGCGCGGTCTTGGCGAGATCGTTCAGCGCCAGCCATCCATCCGGTGAAAAGCGGTCGCGAATATTGCTGGCCGAATAAAGAGCGCTGTTGATGTTGTTGAGCAGACTTTCCGGCACGGCATCATTCATCTCGACGTCGAGCGCTTCGAGATAACGCGTCACATGGGCAAGCAGCGGCTGGCGCGGATCGGCGGATTCCGCGAAGCGCCCGTGCCATGCGCGCAGGATACGCAGCACGCCTTCCGAGCGTTCGATATAGCGGCCAAGCCAGAAGAGGTTGTCGGCGGCGCGGCTCGGCAGGCTTCCCGGCATATTGCGGGTGAAACTCTCTTCCGCTGGCAGCAGCGATGTGCGCTCAACCGGCTGGTCGCTGACGATCCAGACGTCAGCCGCACTTCCACCCGACTGCATGGCGATGGCGGAGACATCGTCGCCGCTGCCGATGCGGGCAAAGCCACCGGGCATGATCTGCCAGCCCTCCTGCGTACGGGCGGCAAAGACGCGAAGGCTCATTGGACGCGGGACAAGCTTATTGTTGACATAGGCAGGTGTGGTCGAAAGCTTCACCACTTCCTGGCCCACCAGCCTGTGGCCATCGGAAGCAAGCCAGTCGCTGATCGATTCCTTGGCTGTTTCACGCAATGAGGAGCCGAGTACGGATTGGCCGTTATCATCAAAAAAAGGCAACCGCGAATAAGCGGGGCCAATGACCATGCCTTCAATATTGGAGGCAACATGGCGACGCTCGGCCTCCTGTCCGCACCACCAGGTGGCGATGGATGGAAGTTTTAGCTCCTCATCGAGAAGGTGGCGGCAGATGCGCGGCATGAAGGCAAGCAGCGCCCGCGTTTCCAGAATGCCGCTGCCGAGCGCATTGACGATCGTCAGTGCTTCATTGCGCAGCGCCTGGACCATGCCCGGCGTGCCGATATGGGAGTGCTGGTTGAGCTCGAGAGGATCGGAATAGGAGGCATCGAGACGTCGCCACAGCACGCCAATGGGCTTCAGTCCGGCCACAGTTCTGACCATGACGCGACCGTTGACGACCGTCAGGTCCTCGCCCTCCAGCAACATGAAGCCGAGATAACGGGCTATATAGGCATGTTCGAAATAGGTCTCGTTGGCGGGGCCGGGCGTCAACACCGCGATGCGGTCGTCAGGGTGTTTCCGGTGCGACTGCAGGGCATCACGGAAGGCCCCGAAAAACGAGGCGAGGCGATGCACATGGCTTTCCGCGTAGATATCGGACAGGGCACGGGTTGTCGCCACTCGATTTTCCAGCGCGAAGCCGGCCCCTGAGGGCGCCTGCGTCCGGTCGGCCAGCACCCACCAATTTCCGTCCGGCCCCCGGCCGATTTCGAAAGAGCAGAAATGCAGGTAGTGGCCGCTCGCTGGCTTCACGCCAACCATGGGGTGCAGATATTCCGGATTGGAGGCAATCAGCGCCGGTGGCACATAGCCTTCCTTGACCAGCCGGTTCTCGCCATAGAAGTCAGCGACCATCGCCTCCAGGAGATCGGCGCGCTGCTTTAAGCCTTCCGAAAGCACAGCCCATTCCCGGTCGTCGATCAGGACCGGAATGTGGGAAATCGGCCAGTTTCTCTCACCGCTGCCCTTGCCGTAATCGCGATAGAATACCCCGGCGTCGCGCAGATAGCGGTCGGTGCGGGCAAAACGCTCATGCAGTTCCCGCTCCGACATGCGCGACAGTGCCTCGAGCAGGGTCCTCCATACCGGCCTAACCCTGCCGTTGGTATCGAGCATTTCATCGGCCACACCCGGCAGCGGGAAATAGTCAAGCCCGCTCGGTTGCGGGCCCGTCTTCAACTTGCGATCCGTTGCCGGGGCTTTGGACAATTTACACTCCGTAAGGCCGGCGCAGATCAAGCGTCAGCGGAAATTCTGGCGACACGGTTTCCGCCTGCAACGGATATTGCCCTGCCGTATGTCCCCATGGTTCGAAACGGGCGAGGCGGCGTGCCTCCGCCTCGTTGCCGTTGACGGGAAAGGTCTCGTAATTGCGCCCGCCCGGATGAGCAACATGGTAGATGCATCCGCCGATCGATCGCCTGGACCATGCATCATAAATGTCAAAGGTCAAGGGTGAATTGACCGGCAAAACCGGGTGCAGACCGGAGGCGGGCTGCCAGGCCTTGAAGCGGACGCCGGCCACCGAAACGCTACGATTTTCCGTGGGCGTCAGCGGGACGGCGCGGCCGTTGCAGGCCACGGTGTAACGGGCGGGATTGGAGGTTTCCAGCCGCACCTGCAGCCGCTCGACGGAGCTGTCGACGAAACGCACGGTGCCGCCAATGGCGCCCTGTTCGCCCATGACATGCCACGGCTCCAGCGCCTGGCGCAATTCGAGTTTCGCGCCCTCGTATTCTACTTCACCAAAGAACGGGAAACGGAATTCCTGCTGGGCCGTGAACCATTCAGGTTTCACGTCGAATCCGTTTTCACGGAGGTCAGCCAGCACATCCAGAAAGTCGGCCCAGATATAATGCGGCAGCATGAAGCGATCAGCGAGCGCCGTGCCCCAGCGCACGAATTTGCCGGCGGCCGGATTTTTCCAGAAACGGGCAATAAGGGCACGCACCAGCAATTGCTGGGCAAGCGACATGCGGGCATTGGGCGGCATTTCAAAGCCGCGAAATTCCACCAGCCCGAGACGACCGGTCGGCCCATCTGGCGAGAACAGCTTGTCGATGCAGATTTCAGCGCGGTGGGTATTGCCTGTCACATCCGTCAGCAGGTTGCGGAACAGGCGATCGACCAGCCATGGCAGCGGTGGCACCCCTTCACCGGGTGGGGGCACCTGCGCCAACGCTATTTCCAGCTCATAAAGGCTGTCGTGCCGGGCCTCGTCGATGCGCGGCGCCTGACTCGTCGGGCCGATGAACAGGCCTGAGAAAAGATAGGAGAGTGACGGATGCCGCTGCCAGTGGAGCACGAGGCTTTTGAGAAGATCGGGACGGCGCAGGAACGGGCTGTCATTGGGGCTCGCGCCCCCAACCACCACGTGGTTGCCGCCGCCTGTGCCGGTGTGACGACCGTCGATCATGAACTTGTCGGCACCGAGACGCGACTGGCGCGCCTCCTCATAGACTGCGGTGGTGATGTCGACGCAATCCTTCCAGCTCGAAGCGGGATGGATGTTGACCTCGATGACACCGGGATCGGGCGCGACCCGGATGACGTTGATGCGCTCGTCATGGGGCGGCGCATATCCTTCGATGTGCACGGGCAATCCTTGCTCGGCAGCGGCTGCTTCTGCGGCGGCTATCAGCTCCAGATAATCTTCGATGCGCTCGACCGGCGGCATGAAGACGCAGAGCCGGCCATCGCGCGGCTCGACGGAAAGGGCCGTCCGCACCGCACCGCCAATCTCGCCGAGCGTCTGTTCGATCCGCTCCTGCCCCGAAACCTCGCTTGCCTGGAAAGACGCTTCCGGCATGGGGCGGCCGGATGGCTTGAAGCCATCGGGAAGCGGACCGCGGGGAATAGAAGGATCGGCCTCATGGATGTAGGGATAAGCAGATGGCGGCACGTAGGGCAGGGTGCCGAGCGGGAGGCGATAACCCACGGGGCTGTCGCCGGGAACAAGGAATATCTTGCCGCGACGGGTCTTCCACTTCTCGCTGATCCAGCGCTTGCCGCCAGCCCGCGCGTTCCACGCCTGAACAGGAAGAATATAGCCCGTTGGCGTCGTCAGTCCGCGCTCGAAGACGCGGGCGAGGCGGTTTCGTTCTTCCGGGTCTTTCAACTTGGAATTGGACGGATCGACATTGTCGGGAAGGCTTCCTTCCTTGATGATCCATTCGGCTGGATCCTCATAGGCGGGCAACACCAGATCGCCTTCGATGCCGAGCTGTGTTGCGATGCCGCCTAGTAGTTTCTGCGCATCGTCGGCACCAACGCCCGTGTCTGCGCCCTCATTGGCGATCAGATCAGGATTTTGCCAGATGGGGAGACCGTCTTTTCGCCAGTAAAGCGAGAAAGTCCAGCGCGGCAGGCTTTCGCCGGGATACCATTTTCCCTGTCCATAATGCAAAAAGCCGCCCGGTGCGAAGCGTTCCCGCAGACGGCGGATCAGGATGTCTGCTTTCTCACGTTTTGTCGGCCCCACCGCGCCGGTATTCCATTCGTCGGACTCGAAATCATCGATGGATACGAACGTCGGCTCGCCGCCCATTGTCAACCGGACATCATGGCTGTTGAGAACCTCATCCACCCTATGGCCAAGAGCATTAAGATCGTCCCAGCTCTCATCGGAGAACGGTTTCGTGATGCGCGGCGTTTCCGCAACCCGCCGAACCTGCATGTCGAAGGCGAATTCGGTATTGGCGTGGCCGAAATATCCACCCGAGATCGGTGCCGCATTGCGGTAATGTGGCGTTGCCGCGAGTGGAATATGGCTCTCTCCCGTCAGCAGCCCGGAGGTCGGGTCGAGGCCGATCCAGCCGGCACCGGGCATATAGACTTCGGCCCAGGCGTGCAGATCGGTAAAATCGACTTCGGTCCCGGAGGGGCCATCGAGGGCCTTGAGATCAGGCGTCAGCTGAATGAGATATCCCGACACGAAGCGTGCCGCGAGCCCAAGGTGCCGCAGAACCTGCACCAGCAGCCAGCTTGTGTCGCGACACGAACCCTTGCCGGAGGCGAGCGTCTCCTCGGGCGTCTGGACGCCGGGTTCCATGCGGATCACGTACCCAATTTCCTGCTGCAGCCGGGCATTGAGGCCGACAACCATATCTACGGTCGGTTGCCCAGGTGTGCGGTCGACGGTGGCCATGAAGGCGGAGAGCAAAGGGCCCGCTGGCTCCGGCTTCATGTAAATGGAAAGATCGTCCCGCAGTTCCTGCGGATAATCGAAGGGCCACTTGGTCGCCTCTTCCTCTACAAAAAAGTCGAACGGATTATAAACCGTCATATCGGCGACAAGATCGACCTCGATCTTGAACTCCGTCGCCGGCTCGGGAAAAACGAAGCGGGCGAGGTAATTGCCGTAGGGGTCTTGCTGAAGGTTCACGAAGTGGTTTGTAGGCGAAACCTTGAGCGAATGGCTGATGACGCGGGTTCGGGAATGCGAGGCGGGCTTCAGTCTTATAATCTGTGGTCCAAGGCGGACCGGGTTATCGTATTTATAATGCGTCAGATGATAGATGCTCGCTTTGATCGCCATTAATCTGCCTTGCCCGGTTTTCCGGTTTATGCGGTTGTCCGCCCCTCTGAAATTAACGGGATTTTGTGCAATGCAGGAAGAGAAAGCAAGGATCATTTCCGGGGGCAATCGCATTGTTCGCTTTGGATGGCGGTACTTCCCCGCACAAAGAATTGCCCCGGCTTTTTAGTCACTGCCGTTCAGATTTTGCCGCGATTGTGGACAAGGGTGAACGGCATGTTATTGCTTGGCATCGCAAGGCGCAGAATCGCGACCCGCTTTCTTTGCCGATTGGCGTTTCGGAATGGAATGAATGGCAACATCGGTAACCGACGATCAGCGCAAAGGCGCGGCTAATCTTTCGGGTTTCGATCTCGATTTTCCAGCACAGCTGCGCATGATGGGCCGTGCCTTCTGGACGTCGCCGGTGCGCACGCGGCTAATCCTGTTATCGGTGGCTCTGCTGACGGTGATATTGCTCACTGCCTACGGGCAGATCAGGCTCAATGAATGGAACGCGCCCTTTTATAACGCACTTGAGCGGCGCGATCTCGATGCCTTCCTTCATCAGCTCGAAGTTTTCGCCATCATTGCCGGGCTACTATTGCTGCTCAATGTCATCCAGACCTGGCTCAACCAGATGACGGCTCTCAACATGCGCGAGGGTCTCGCCAAGGATATGGTGGACCAGTGGCTGAAGCCGGGTCGCGCGGCCCGGCTCGCCAGCTTTGGCACGATTTCCATCAACCCGGATCAGCGCCTGCATGACGACGTCCGCAATCTTGCGGAAAGCAGCACAGCCCTTTCCATCGGCCTCGTCAATGCAACGATACTGCTCGTCAGCTTCATCGGTGTCCTCTGGTCACTTTCGGCGGGCTTTGCAATCACGATCAGTGGCGATACCTACGCGATACCGGGCTATATGGTCTGGGCGGCGATCCTTTATGCAGGGTCGGCCTCGCTTCTCAGCAATCTCGTCGGGTATCGGCTGGTGGGGTTGAATGCCGAGCGTTACTCAAAGGAAGCGGAGCTGCGCTTTTCGTTGATGAGGGCAAGCGAAAATCTCGCGGCGATCGCGCTCGCTCGAGGTGAGAAAAACGAGAGACGCCGCATCGGCATCGATATCGACGCCGTGCTCGGCGTCATTCGCGGGCTTGCCATGGCCTTGACGCATCTGACATGGGTCTCCGCAGGTTATGGCTGGCTGGCGGTGGTCGCGCCAATTTTGATTGCGGCACCGGTCTATTTTTCCGGCAACCTCACCTTCGGCGGGCTGATGATGGCCGTTGGAGCGTTCAACCAGGTCAACACGGCGCTGCGCTGGTATATCGATAATTTCGGCCCGATCGCCAGCTGGAAGGCGACGTTGCAGCGCGTTTCGGTCTTTCGCAACGCTCTCATTCAAATGGATAGCGTCGAGCAGCACGGCCTCACGATCGATCTCGACCGCAACGCGGAGCATGAAAAAATCCGTCTGCGGTCGGTGACGATCTGCCGGGAGGCGGGCGGACAGGATCTGGAGCGCGGGTTCCGCCTGCGCGAGGCGGAGGTCGAGATCGGCTCCGGCCAGCGGCTGATGGTCAATGGTGAGCAGGGCGTCAACCGGCGCCTCCTGTTCGCAGCCATGGCTGGCCTGTGGCCCTGGGGGCAGGGCAGGATCGAAATGCCAGAACAATCGGACACGCTTTTCATTGCCCAGCATGGCTACCTTCCAGCGGGAACACTTCGCGAAATCCTTGCCTATCCACGCGCACCGCAGCGTTATGCGGATGCGGAGTATGTCGCAGCACTCACCGCATGCGGGCTTGCGGAAATGACCGCGCGTCTCGATGAGAATATCCGCTGGGACAAGAAACTCGACTCGGACGAACAGGCCGGTATCCGCATCGCCAATGCGCTGCTTTTGAAACCGAAATTCATTGTGATCGACGATTTGCTGGAAGGGCTGGAAAAGCAGACGCAGGACACACTGGCGGAGGTCCTGAACGGCATTGAGGGTGCAGCGATCATCTATATCGGCCGGTCCGAGACATTTTTGTCGACCCTGACGCCTGACGTCGCCCATCTCGATAATGCCATGCCGAAGGAGAATCTCGCCAATGTCGATAACACTCAGCTGGAATGAAGGGCGGGGCGTGCCGCACTGATTTTCAGCGCAGTGTTAAATGAACACACGTCGCGGCGGACCCTGTTAAATGCATGTCTGGTGAAGCCGGATAACCAGGAATGCCCCATATCATCGCTTTTGTGATGCTCGGACGCAATGCGTGACGCCCGCCTGGCGGCCCCTCCAGAAGCATCGTGCGGTGAGTGACCCGCACGATGTGGTCGCGTTGACTCTCAGCGTCGTGCAACTGTCACGATGACGCAGCCGCCCGCTGAGGGCATGAACATCGCCTAGCTGCCGCCTGGCAGTCCGAACACATCCATGCCCATAAGCGGGGTCTGCTTGTTGCTGCCCTCTGGAAGACTTGACTGGGCAACGACGCAACTCTGCGGGAACGGCACGATTTTCACCATGTTCCCCTCGCAGCCTTTCGCCGTGGGAACCGCCAGAACGACGCCGCTTCCGGGGCCGGCATAGTCATTCGGATTGTTGAAGTTCATGCCGATGAGGCCGAGGGTGGCGTGTTCCGCGGGGTCGCTGCCTGCCGTTTGCGTCTGAACGGCAAAGGTCGTGCCGAGCGTGATTTCCTTGCCGATGGCACCGTAGAAGCCGGCACAGGTGGTCGCACCAATCTTGGTTGCGTTCTCGGAAAAGATGCCTTCGGCCGTTTGCCTGGGCTCGGCCTGCACTGACCCCGGCGCCGGATCGGCCGACCTTTGCGGCTGGGCATCGGGTTTCTTTTCCTGCGGCTGATTTTGAACAGCCCGAGGCTGCTGTTTGTCGTTCGCTCCGGCCACCGCATTGCCGCCTGGTGAAAGGAGCGCGAGACTTCCGCCTGTTGCGATTATTAGCATCACGCCGGCCGCTATTTTCAGGTGGCTGCGCAGCCGCGTTGAAGATCGCAAATCGTCTGCCAGCTCAATCGCATCTGCACGATCTGCTGCGGGATTTTCGGTTTCATTCATCGTTTTCATATCAGCCCTCTCAGCTCGGATACCCGACATGCGGCCAGACCATGAGCGATGTTTCACGGGTGGAGGGATAAAAGTTCAAAAAGAAGGTCGTCATATTGCTGGATGAGGTGGGGGTTCTCCGCGTGGAAACGCCAGATATGACGTCGCTGCGTATCCAGGTAATCACCCCAGAGAGCATCGTGGTGGCAAAGCGCCTAAAGCAGGCGCTCGGCGCATGTCGGGCTGCTGCGCGGCCTCCGCGATGGCCTCGGCGTCAGCGCATCGTTCTTCTGTCTGTTCACGAAATGCCTTACGTGAACCGGCAGTATAAGGGATACTTCATGGCCAAGCTCTTCCAGTTGCCGGCCCCAACACGGCGCGGTCCCACAAGCTTCCATCGCGACCATGCATGGTGGAATCGACATAAAAAACTTCACTAGCTGAGGCCGCCGGACCTGTCGGCGGAAAACAACACGTCCGTCTGAGCCACTGCATGCAGTTGGAAAACATGCTTGGCTACATCCAAGCCGATGAGAACTACCTGCGTCATTGAGTCAACCTCCTGGTGGTGAACACTTTGAATACTGCCACACTTCCACAAGGGTGGCGAAGGAGGCGTCCACATGGGGTAATCGCGGGAACGATGCCCCTCTCGATCAGATCCTGTTCTTGGATGGCGGCTGTTCCCCGATAAGATGAAGTACGGGCTCTCGACTGGACGCCGGGCCCAGCATCAACGGAGAACAGCCATGGAAGAGTATATCGGCCTCGATGTATCTATGAAAGAGACAGCACTTGCCATCCGCCGGGATGGGGTGCGTGTCTGGTGCGGAAATGCGCATCAGATCCTCATATCATTACCGAGTTGATCCGCAAACGAGCACCCGCGGTGAAACGCGTGGTGTTTGAAACAGGGCCGCTCTCCGTGTGGTTCTATCACGCGCTTCGAGCCAAAAACCTTCCTATCATCTGCATTGATGCAAGACACGCCAAAGCAGCGCTCGACATGGCGACGAATAAAACGGATGCCAATGACGCTGATGGGCTGGCCCACCTGGCGGAGGTGGGATTCTTTCGCGAGGTTCGCGTAAAGGGGTTCGACAGCATGTTAGCGCGCACGCTCGTCGCGGCCCGCACCCGTTTGGTCCTATGATGACCGAACTCTCCAACCAGATCCGCGGCATCATGAAGACGTTCGGCCTGGTCGTTCCGGCCGGTAAAGGAAGCGTGTTCGAGAAGAACGTTCGAAATCTTCTTCCTAGCGATGATGATCTCGCCCATATCGTGCTACCGCTTCTTGATGCCTGGAAAGGTCTCCGCGCTCGCGCCGCAGACCTTGGACGCCAGTTGGTCGCGGATGCCCGTCAAAGCCAGGCCTGCCGCATCCTGATGTCCATCCCGGCCGTGGGAGCAATCACTGCGACATCTTTCGCTACCGCCATTGAAGAGCCGGAAAACTTCAGGAAGTCACGATCCGTGGGTGCATGGATCGGCCTCACCGCGCGCCGCTATTAATCCGGTGAAGCGATTATGATGGACACAAATCTCGAAGAGGAGACGCCACTTGCGCGGGCTCCTGTACGAAGCGGCTGCGGGAATTCTTACGCGCCGCTCCGTGCAGAGTTCATTGCGAACATGGGGCTTCAACTGCGAGAAAGGATCGGCTTCAAAAGAGCTGCTGTGGCGGTCGCACGAAAGCTTGCGGTCATCATGCACACGATGCTGAAAACCGGAGAGTTCTTCAATCCAACTGCGGGAGTGACGGCATAGTATCAAGTGGCGCTCACAACTGAGCGCGAAAAGTGTCCCTGCCGGGACGTGAGCCGAGCCATTCCGTTGATGGGGTTGCATCACTGTCTCAGTTGAATGCGTCGTCCACATTGAAGGCTCGTCCTGCACCCGGCAGCGCGATGCATCGACAAAATTTCCTATTGACGCCCCGGCTGCGATTAGACAACCCCATCAGGCTTATGTCTAACGAGTATCGACACTTTGAATTGCTGACGGGTGATGTCCGCCGCAGGCGTTGGACAACCGAGCAAAAGTTGACAATCATTGAGCAGAGTTTCGAACCCGGGGAGACGGTATCTTCGACCGCTCGCCGTCATGGCGTCGCGCCCAATCTGCTTTATAGGCGGCGCAGGCACTTGAGCGAGGGAGGTGCTGCAGCCGTGGATTCTGACGAGCCAGTTGTCGGCAATTCCGAAGTGAAGAAGCTGGAGGATCGTGTCCGCGAGCTGGAGCGCATGCTCGGTCGCAAGACGATGGAGGTTGAAATCCTCCGCGAAGCCCTATCCAAAGCGGACTCAAAAAAAACGGATATCGCGGCCGATCTTGTTGCCGAAGGACGGTTCGCTACGAAGGCCGTCGCAGACACACTGGGCGTCTCCCGTTCAAACCTCATCGAGCGGCTGAAAGGCAAAACAATGGCGCGTGGGCCATACCACAAGGTCGACGATGCAGAGCTTCTGCCCGCCGCAGGCTGGTGGATCAAAGGTCAGGATGGCTGGAAACAGCAGGTCCTCCCACCTCTTCCGAGCGGGTCCTGCCGTCGGTCTCGATTCTTCGCAGGCCCTTTGTCCAAGGAATGGTCTTGGCAATGAACGGAGGCAGGGCTGCAGCGTGCGACAGACTTGCTGCTTGGTCGTCGCACACGACAAGGGGGGCTTGTTTCGGGGCGATCACAACTTTACTCCAAACGAGAAACCGTAGGACCGTCGCCATGCTGTATCGGACGTTCAATTGCGATATTGCTTACGAGCGGGCCCTTTCGCAATGTTGGCTGCTAGCTGGCGGCCGATCTCGATGATGTCATCACGATTGGCCGTTGGGTCCTGATTGCTCCAGGCCAATCCAAGGTCGATGCGCAGATCAATCTCCTCCACTGCCTTCAAACAGAAGTTCCTATTCGGCAGGTTTGCCGCCCATTCCGGAACGAACCCGACACCGACACCTGCGGAAACGAGCGCGATCAGAGAAAGCGTGTCGTCGCAGGTATAGACGATGCGGTCGGAAAGTTCATGCTCGCGAAAAGTCTCCAGAAAGTACCGCTCGGTGTAGGACAGGTTCGAACGCGAAAAGGAAATAATCTTCTGGCGGCGAAGATCGTTTAGTGTGACGGTCTGGGCTTGGGCGAGAGCATTATCCTTGGCCACGGCGAGTAAATAACGCTCTTCCGTTATCGCCTGCCATCGCAATGCACCGTTATTGTCCAAAGGCCGGACGAAACCGATATTGACCTGTCCGCGCTCGATGTCCCGCACGATGGACTCTGTTGTGCCATTGCGGATATGAATGCGGATATCCGGATAGCGTCGGCCAATTCGGGCAAGAAAGTCAGGCAGAACACCGAAGGTTGCCGGATGGATGGTGCCGATGGTGATCTTGCTCGCAGCCTTGCCCGCCACCGCTTGTGTGACGGCACAAGTTTCGTCTACATCGCGAAGCAGTTGAACGCAGCGCTCATAAAAAAACCGAACCTGCGGCGGTGAGCTGAACCCGACGAGTGGAACGAATGAGAAGGGGAACACCAAGCTCCTTCTCGATCGCCTGTACCTGGGCCGTAACGGCGGGCTGGGCGAGGTTTAACCGGATAGAGGCGCGCCCGAAATGCAGTTCTTCCGCGACAGCAACGAATGTGCTCATTTGGCGCAAATCCATTCCAGTCCCTTTCGCCTAGCAGCATAATTAGGGTCGAGGCAGGCCTCGATTACAGGAAAGATAAAAGGCTCGGTTGCCAAGGTCCAGATGCAACATTGATAAGGTATCACTATTAATGCTTGCTGAGGGCGGTGAAGCGCCGCATAATGCAGTCGCGTTTGGGTTACATGTGGAGTAGCAATAGTCTGCCGATAGCGGCGAGAATATCTACCCGAAAGAATCGATGGTGAGACCATCAAAACGGATATCGGACATCTTCCACAGACAAAGCAGCGTGAACTGGAAACGGTCGTCCGAATCATCCATGAAGAGTTCGCTGGCATCGTCGAGCGTTCGAAGTCCGAGGCCAAGAAGC
Source organism: Glebionis coronaria (assembly GCA_025667525.1). Taxonomy (NCBI): domain Eukaryota; kingdom Viridiplantae; phylum Streptophyta; class Magnoliopsida; order Asterales; family Asteraceae; genus Glebionis; species Glebionis coronaria. The sequence goes on along the minus strand of JANFOE010001453.1, from coordinate 2,518 downwards.
ACGGACGGATTTATCAAATTGTCCTGTTCGGCTCCTATGCCCCCGGTGCGTGGGTCGATGAGCCGCACACGTCAATTACGTTTCGCCGAGGCCGAACAACGGATTTGCAGTTTCGAAGGTCAGGCTAAATACGCAGCTTTAGAGGGGTGGTGGCGCAAATCGTCCCATCGGAAACATGGTGCAGGCGGCTATTGGGTGCCTGAGGACACAGCGCTTTTTCCGAAGCTCTCCGCGACGAAATGGAAAATGCTAAGTGCTGGCCCAATGCTGAGGCGGACGACACTCGGCCCGGAAGTTGCAGATATCGACAGTCTTGAGTTTCATAAAGATGTACCGCGCAGACAGAAGACCGGGATAGGTTGAAAAGCCAAACCCACGGATTTCGTTTTATATCGAAGCCGGGCCTTGGTGACGTGGAGCTGAGAACGGAGGCCAAGGTATTTGGTTAAGGACAGAGATATTTCCGACCAGTATCTCTTTCTTCACGGCCTCGGACGGTTCTCTGACCGAAGGAGCCATACACCGACGAGCTTGTGGCGTGATGGTGGCTTACACTGTGACCGATGATCGTAGCGTGCGGTCAGATGAAACTGACGCCGGCATGGCCGCCGCTACTCCCGTCATACCCACCTTCCATCATTCGCCTCCCCTTAAGGCGGCGAACCCAAGCGTTTCTGCCGGATATCATGCACTCATTCGAAGTCTCCTCCGCAGGTCGAAGACTTGGGTCTTTCATTTTGGTGCTTGAGTTTGACCGCCAACCAGCTGCGCGCTGACCCTGGGCATGCCATCCCACTGCCTGGAAACCAGACAGTCGTGAAGTGCTTCCCGGTTTTGGTCCAGCGGCGGGGTGAATCCAGCCGTCTGGCTCGACCGACCGGACAAGGTCAACCGGCTCTTGGCGGCCAGTTTGGTCAAACCAATCGAATCTATAACCTCTCCGGGTATCTTGTCGTCTCTTACACCCCGCCAGGAAACGAACCTAATAAAATACGGGCTTGTGACCTTACGCACCGCTAAACCTGCTTTCATGCCCGCTTTGAACATCGAGCATTCAGTCAATGGGAGACAATTATCTACCCCAAGTGAAACTTAGGGCGCTAATCGATGCGGAAACTCGCTCTTACGGCGCCTCCGTCAAGAGGCTATGATTTTGCAGATGCATTTGGCCAATCACGCGCAGAGCCGCAAAACACGGGATCTATGGAAGTCGCTCCCATTAGCCATCCTGTCGAGTGGCGTCTATCGCGCCGTTGATGTAGGCGTTGCATCCGGTGATGACGCTCCTAGTTATGTCTACGATAAGGTGAACGCCAACCGCACATCCGTAATTCCCCTTCCTGTTGGGTAAGGATTATCGCGGGCCAAAGCTTTTCGGCTTCGGTTAGCGGAGCGCTTCTTTTCCACGACCAGAAGGTTTTTGCGCTTCCCGACTATATGAGCGACGACGTCCGGCCTGAATTCTTGTCACCAGATCGCTGTCGGCCTTGCCAGTCGCGTCCATCCATTTGCCGTCTTGCTCGCGCTTGTCCCATCCGCGTTCACGTACCACCCCGCATAGCGGGCCAAACATCTGAGCGTAAAGGGACGCTCAATAGCGCCGTCTCGTCGTTGTTAGCATAGGCGAGTTCTACCTGCTTGAGGAAACGCTTTACCCGCCTCGACCAATGAGGCAAAGTATCCTCAACCGTCATTTCATGGCTTGCCCCCCTAGGCACCATTGCGCCCAGCGCCGGTGCAGGAAGTCAACCCTTTGGAGACCGCCGTTCGGTGCTTACAATCAGAATTGCAACCGACAAGCGGCCTGTTGGTGGCTGCTTTTGATCTACCTTGCAAAGCCCCGTAGTGCACGATTTGATTGCGCGGGAAGACGCGGCTCATAGCCGACGTAACGCAGAATAGCAGACCTTCTTACAGCCCGGAGGAAAAAATAGTACATAGCAAAACACACAATTTCTTAAGTTTCGGCACCTAAGGGCGAACGGGACGATCGTCCTCATCTTGTGCATTGGCAAAATTGAGCACGGCCCGGAAAAATGTCGGCTATGCTATCGGCCGACTGATCGATTTCGGTGGAGTTGATTCAGCTGCTTAGGTTGTTATAGTGGACGAATGTCGACGACCTCGTGGTTTTTAGATCAGTTTCAACTTTGTGGCCAGTGCCGTCGTTCTGCGGGAGCGTTACGGTCTTAAGTTTCCGCCGAATGTTCTTCATATGAAAATTGACAGTGTGGTGCGTCATGTTCTCAAGCAGCGCTATCTCCTGGGTCGTTTTTCCTTCAGCCGCCCATTTAAGGACGATTGACTGCCGCGCCGTCAATTCGATGGGCGGTGCTCTGGTCGACGCCGCCTCGGTTGCTTCGATGTGCTTATGGAGTAGCGCGACAGCGTTTGCACTCAGAACGGGCTGCAGTTGGTATTTGTGGGGCACGGTAACATCACCGGTGAAAAGTGAGAGGGTGAACAATTCGCTGAAATGGTGCTGTCACGGGCATGCATATGCCGGCCCTTACGCCCG
>JANFOE010001452.1:0-189480 GCA_025667525.1 Glebionis coronaria | reverse complement strand
GTGTAACGATACCCAATTGATTCATATCTTGTACAATGATACCTTGTCGAGTCCTAACGTGTATAACGATACCTAATCGACTCATATCATGTACAACGATAACCTATCGACTTATCATTCTAACATGTCTTGTATAATGATATTATGTCGACTCGTCCTTTTAACATCTTGTGTATAACGATATCATGTCTACTCGTCTGACATTTTGTTTGTATTGTGTTGGTGATGATTAGCTTGGATTGTTTTGCACATGATATGTTCAACGAATAAGGCAAGATTGTTAAACGAATGAGTCGTGATGTTATTCATTAATCTGAGATGTTCAACGAACTATTCTATTTGCTATCATAGTGCATGAGATGTTCAACGAATAAATTGAAATGTTATCGTTTAACATGAGATGTTCAACCGTGTATTCTATATGTTCTCGTTGTACATTAAATGTTCAACAAAGTAGTCGATGTGGTATAGTCGATATGCTATCGTTTTACATGATATTTTAAAAGGATGAGTCGAGATAGTATAGTTTTACATAAGATGTTTAATAAATTAGTCGATAGGGCCTCGTTATACACGAGATGTTCAACATATGAGTGTAGTTGTTATCGTTGAACATGAGATTTTTTATGTGTGCTTAAACATACGCATTTTTAGACTAATAAAACACACAAAAATGGGAATTCATCGATCACTCCGATGGAAAGCGCACAAAAATGCGATTCCAATGGTGCATCATTGCTTAATGGGTCGTCCTTTTATCCTTTATAGAGGGCTATTTCTATGAAAACAGGCTCAAAAGAGATCCCCACTCCCGTTAAAAGGGTATAGATCCATGTTTTATCATATAAAACCGAGATTTATTAATAAATAAAAGCCTTGTTTTTTGCCTGAAAAATCGGCTTCGTCTTTGTGAGTTGGTCCACATCGGATGACGTTGATGCTCAAGCCGTTATACCTAGCACTAAGGGTGAGCAACCGAATCGTATCGGACTAGACCCTTCCAGATAGAAGAACAATATTTAAGGTTCAAATTTATATGTTACCGAGGGGTGTAAAAAAGGTTGGCCCAACTCGAGTATATTCGGTTCGGATTACTTAGTTCAAAATATAATTCGAATAAATCGAGTCAACCCGAATTATATAATCCCTTCTTATATAAACTTAACCAAACACTAGATTTCGGCTTATAAGCTTATAAACCCATGCTAAAACAAACGCCCTTTAGTTCTTAGTAGGGTTGAGCACGGCAGACCCAAAACCGACCTAGACCGGAAAACTGGACCGGACCGGACCGACCCGAACTGGACCGAACAATTTCCGTTCGGTCCTCGTTCTGAGGTGTAGGACTAGTTTGGTCCTCGGTCTGGTCTGGTCCGGTCTTACTAAAATCTCGTAGATTATGCCTAATAGGATCGATTTGGACCGAGAACCGAACCGAACCGGACCAACCCGGACCGGACCATTTCAGTCCGGTCTCAGTTTAGGGCTTCGGACTATTTCGATCCTCGATCCGGTCTGGTCTTAACCGGTCCGGTCCTGAATCGATGCCTTTAAATTTTTGGAAAGATTATGCTTGTAAAGCGTTGTATGTATACACATATGACAAATGCTTAATAAACAAGTATATCTAAACTTCAATAGTTTTGTCTTCTAATTTCAGAATGACACATTTAAGGACATCAGTATCTTCTACCCTAACTCCCAAAGGACTTCGAATGATTAATGATGGTGTTGCTGCAGCTTTACAAGTACCAACTTTCAAAATAGTAAGGAATACTATCCCAAAGAATAGTATATAGCTAGTCAGTTATATAATTTCAAGGAACCGGGGATGTTATCGGTATCACTCATTGGAGTGAAATGACTGAGGCGATTTTCTCCCAGAATGGTTGTGCTGAAGATTGTAAGATGAAGTTCGTTGTTAGTACCTTAACTACTGAAGCATTATCATGGTGAAATTACTATATTCACTCGTTGGAATAGAAAAAGCCTACAAAATGAAGTGGTTAGATTTTAAGTGCCTCCTGATGACGCAATATTATCCTTCAATAGAGATAGAGAAAGTGAAAAGGGAATTTTGTTGTCTAGTGACAAAAGAAATTGATCTCAAAGCATATTTGAGAAAATTTCAAGAGTTAGCAGAATTTTGTCCTATCACTAATTCTCAAAGGATGATGAAGGCTTCAATCAGAGGATTTCCCCAAGGATTCAAGAAAATGATTAGTATTTTTAAACCCTAATGTTTAGAAGAGGCCATTGATATTACCAAAAAATTAATGGATCACGTTATAACACCCCCAATTTCGGGTCATAGCAGCGGAAGGGTCATTGGGTGTTACTATCATGGTTCATTCTCAATATCATAGAAAACGGCTCAAAATGAGTCGTTTTGTTAAAATATCCATCCATTCATTATTTAAAGATAAAACAGTTCACACACGGTCCCAAATAGTTTTAAAGTTTACACAACAAAATAAACGATAAAAGTTTCTCTGAATGGACATAGTTTAGAAAAGCAGGCCAAAACATTTCAACTAACCAAGATACATGAAACCGCCTTCCTTGAGTGCGTTCTTCATGGACCTGAGATAAAACATGCTATAAAGTCAACAAAATTTGCTGAGTGAATCTATAGAGTTCAAATTAAATAAACGAACACGAGTATTTTGAATAAACCTTCCATGGTTGACAATCATGTGGATCAGACATAATCATCGTTGTTATTACATAAGCCTCATGACATTGAACGTTAAGATATATTATTTCAGCCCAACACACCTAGCCAAGTGCGTATATTTCTCTTATACAAATGCATCCGATGTTTCATAACACCACGCGATAGCTAGTTGCGACCGTACTGGGCGTCACCCCAATAGATCTATCCATAATATTAGCGTTCATTCGATTAACAATTCATGATTCCGTGGGTCTTTGTGGCTATAAGCTAACTTATGTAAATAACTTTCATCTAAGCATATAATCGGGTCCCTTGTGTTCTATTTTAAAAACAAGCATGTTATCTCCCTCGCAGGTTTTAAAATTCTTTACAAGATAGTATAAAAGCGAGGTTATAGACTCACTTGTGAAGGAAGATGTAGATGACTACAAAATCAAAGCACTCTCGTCACGCGGGAGTAGTCGATGAATCACAACCTATAAACAATTTATGGGTTTTAGTATCTAGTCGATACTTAAGCACAATTATTACATGCGCGTATATACATAGTATTATGTATGTGCTAGACATGATACTTATACAACCCTTAATTATAAATAAGGTTTTATACATTCACTAAGTCATTCTTTAGTCATAAGAAAGACCCATTTGATTGAAATGTTTGTTCGGGTCAATTAACGTTTTCACTAGGTTTTACAACCTTAAAAGTGATACCAATTAAAATATAAAAGTCAAATTTTTGAGTTTTCTACAGGTTTGGAAATCTATTTGGGTCTATTCTTCAGTTTCATAACCCTATTAAGTTCAGCACCAACTTAAGTTATCCAAAAAGTCCATTGAACACTAGTGGGTCACTTTTGAATTTAAGACTGATTTTTCATGTTCACCATTTTTGATGCCATTTTCAAACCATAAATAATTGGTAAACTATCCAACTGATTTAGAAAGTACATAACGTAAGCTATCTCCTATAGTTTTAGGTTTTTCGATAAATCCACAGTCTGCTGTACGAAATTTACTGGTCAACAGAGCCATGTTTCAGATTGACACATTTTAATGATTTGATCATAAATCACTTACTTTAAGAATTAAAGCTTGACTCAACTCTACAAATATTCACAAAAGATAGACCTACAGTAATATTAAATAAAAATCCAGGTTATGTTTCCAGAAACATTTCAATATACACGTTTTCCTACTGACCCAAAATTACAAGTTCATAAATCATGTTTTAGCGCTTCTTTATGCTAGTTCTTCATAAATCTTTGCATGTAATCATGTCTAAACCTCATACATATGTCAATACATATGTATATACATATATTTAAAAAGATTAACATGAGAATCAAGTTAATGAAATAAAATTTATCAAGGAAATGGGTAGAAAAACCTTCAATCCAAGTAAAACACCAACTAGTGATGATTCACCAATTTGTAACACTTGTATTTTTTGTAGAAATTTGAGATGAGATCGTATTTGCTGAAGTGATTTCGTGTATATGAAAGGAAGAACAAAATATTGGAGTAAATTATATTAAGGTGAAGATAATGGATGAGTTTTGGTCAAGTATAAAGTCTACATGCACCAAAAATGGGACATGTGGACATACTTTGATAAAAAGACACCATGTGTCTTATGTTGTTTTGAGAGCTTGCCACCTATCTAATGAGGTGATGAGAGCTAATATAGTGGGGTGATAAATAAAATAATTTCCCCATAATGTGTAAAAGCGGGTATTATTAAAATCTCGTTATTTAAAAGATACGCGAAATCATCGTTTTTCGTAAAACGTAAAAATAACGTTAGACAAAATAAACCAAAACGAAGACAATGATAGTAACTCTTTGAAAATTTGAGAATTATTATCGATACCTAACGTATTCCTTGTCGGTCATATCATAAACGACATTCTTACGCTAACTTTCAAGCCATAACCTTCCCGGTTAGCCGATATTTCAAAATTCTCAATAAACTAAATACATAATACGTAATAGTCGAGATTAAAATAACGACATGAAATCAACGGATTGTCACATCATCCACACCAAATTAGGATCTTCGCCCTCGGATATCAACTTGCGTTCTTTCCCGATCGCTTGTTGAAATCAAAGAGATGGGGATAGTTCTTCCACATTTGATCTCTCATTCCCATGTATACTCCGGTCCTCTCCGTGAATTCCATCGGACTTTGACAATAGGTATTCGGCTTTGCTTTAGTTGCTTGACCTCGCGATCCATGATCTCGATTGGTTCTTTAATAAAGTGCAACTTTTCATCAACCTTAACCTCGTCCAACGGTATAATGAGTGCTTCATCAGATAAACACTTCTTCAGATTCGATACGTGAAAAGTGTTATGAATCCCATAGAATTCTTGTGGTAGTTCAAGTTGGTATGCCACGAGACCTACTCTTGATATAATCTTGAATGGTCTGATATAACAAGGACTCAATTTTCCATGTTTTCAAAATCGTACAACACCGTTCCATGGTAATACCTTTAGCATAACCTTATCTCCCACATTAAACTCTAATGGTTTTATTTTCACATCTGCATAACTCTTCTGTCGACTTCGCGCAGACAACAGTCTATTCTTGATTTGCACAATCATATCCGTCGTCTCCCGAATCATTTTTGGTCCAGTGAGTTGAGCATCACCAACCTCACTCCAGCTAACGGGTGATCTACATTTTCTCCCATAGAGTGCTTCAAAAGGTGCAGCTTTAATACTCGCGTGATAACTGTTATTGTATGAGAATTCGGCCAAAGGTAAGTGCTTATCCCAGCTACTTCTGAAGTCTATCACACAAGCACGCAGCATATCCTCCAAAGTTTGAATAGTTATTTCGCTTTGCCCATCGGTTTATGGATGATAGGCTGTGCTCATATCCAAATGGTTCCTTAAGATTTCTGAAGAGATCGCCAAAATCCAGAAGCAAAACGACTGTCTCTATCGGAAATGATTGAAATGGGAACACCATTTTTACACATGATTTCCTTTAGATAAAGGTCCGCAAGTTTCTCCATACTGAACATCTCGTTGATTGGAATAAAATGAGCAGATTAAGTTAAACGATCGACGATAACCCAGATTGCATTGAATCCAGATGATGTCCTTGGGTGTTTTATGATGAAGTCCATTGTCATTCGCTCCCATTTCCATATTGGAATTTCTGGTTGGACAAGTAATCCTGACGGCTTTTGACATTCAGATTTTACTTTAGCACATGGTAAGCATTTCGCGACGTTTGTTGCAATATTAGCTTTCATATTCGGCCACTAGTACAACTTTTTCAAGTCTTGGTACATTTTGTCCAATCCAGGATGAATGGAATACTTGGACTTATGAGATTCTAACATGATCAAGTCTCTCAGTCCAACATAGAATGGTAACCAGATTCGACCTCTCAAACATTTGATACCATCGGCTCGCGTCTCAAATGTTTCACCATCTCCTCTAAATCTTTCGGATGCAACATTTTCCTTTTTACACGCTTCGATTTGTGCGTTTCGAATCTACTCAGGTAAGTTATTATGAACTGTCACCACCAAAGCACTCACTCGAATCGGTTTCTCCCTTTCCTTTCGACTTAACGCGTCAGCACCACATTCGCATTTTCTAGGTTATAACGAATTTCGCAGTCATAATCACTCAAGAGTTCAACCCATTGACGTTGCCACATATTCAGCTCCTTTTGATCCAATATATATTGTAGGCTTTTGTGATCAGTGAATACTGTATATTTCGTGCCATACAGATAATGTCTCCAAAGTCGCAGATCAAAAACCACAGCGCCCGATTCCAAGTCATTAGTAGTGTAGTTCTCCTCATTCTTCCTTAATTGTCTAGAGGCATATGCGATCACCTTTTCACGTTGCATAAGAACAACACCGTATCCTTGAAGAGATGCATCACAATAAACAATAAAGTCTTCACTTCCTTCAGGTAACGATAAGATTGGCGCACTACATCATCTTATGGGTTTGGAAAGCTTCTTCTTCATCATCTCCCCACACATACGGCTTATTTTTCTGAGTCAGCTTAGTTAGTGGTTTAGATATCAAAGAGAATCCTTCAATAAACCTTCGGTAATAACCAGCCAAACCTAGAAATTGTCGTACTTCAGTTGGAGTAGTTGGAGCATTCCAATTTTTGATGGCTTCGATCTTTGCTGGATCAACATGTACCCCACTTTTATCAATCACATGTCCGAGAAATTATACCGAACTAAGCCAAAAATCATACTTTGAGAAATTAGCGTACAACTTTTCATTCTTTAACAAGTTCAAGATAATACTTAAGTGTTCGACATGCTCTTCCTTGCTCTTAGAGTATATTAGAATATCATCGATGAACACGATCACGATAATACAACCGGTACATTAGTCAAACCAAAAGACCTAACCAGAAACTCATAATGACCATAACGAGTTCTAAACGCCGTAATAGGAATATCTTCCTCGCGTATGCGAAGTTGATGGTAACCAGAACGAAGATCAATCTTAGATAAAACACGAGAACCTTGCAGTTGATCAAATAGATCATCAATTCTTGGAAGCGGGTAACGATTGTTGATCGTTAGTTTATTCAGCTCTCGGTAATCGACACACATATGGAACGAACCATCTTTATTCTTAATGAATAAAACAGGAGCTCCCCAAGGTGACGAAATCGGTCGTATAAAACCTTTATCAGATAGTTCTTGCAATTGCGCATATAACTCCTTCAGCTCGGATGGTGCTAAACGATATGGCGCACGTGCCACGGGTGCAGCACCAGGAATTAGATCAATTTTTAATTCTACTTTCCTTGCTGGCGGAAGTCCTGACAAATCTTCCAGAAACACTTCAGGATAGTCACGAATGACTGGAACATTCTCGACACGTTTCTCCTTCGATTCCTTTTCTGATACTTGAGCTAGGAATAACTCACAACCTCTTTCGATATATTTACGAGCTTTAATACATGAAACGATTTTTAGTTGAGAATTAGTTTTATCACCTTCAATAACTAAGGTCTTGTTATCCAAGGGAATCCTAACTTTCTTTTCTCCATACAGAATTGACGCATTATACTTGGATAGCCAATCCATTCCGATAATAATATCAAAACTTCCCAATTCGACGATCATTAAGTCTATTTTGAAAATACGGTTCAAAAGATTAAGAGAACATCCTAAGAGCACACTATTGGTACTCACCAATTTACACTAGTACAAAAAATGGTATCCGTCACACTAAAAAACAATGACCGTAGGCCTACAGTCACACGCGGTTTTTTAGCCTTTGTGACTAAAGGTCGTGCGACCGTAGGTACCATACGGTCACAATCTGATCTAAGTGACGATAACCAGCAAGAATATGTGACCAATACTCGAAAATGTGTGACGAACTAGGTACAATATTTGGAGATTTAGTGAATATGTGTGACATTAAACACTCTATAGTTACACGAGTTTTGTTATAGAGTGACTATTGTTTATAATTTGGTCACGTGAATATACAATATGTGTGACATTTACTATGTGATTATTGATTATTGTGTGACTATATGCATCCAATAGTCACATAAATTGTATGTTTATGTGACTTTTTATGATATGTAGTCACACAAAGCATGCTAATGGTACAGAGTTAGTCACATACAGTTAACCAAAGAGTGACCAATAGCAGTAATAAGTGTGACTGTATGCTTTCTCAAGTCAAGCAAATTCTATTTTGTGTGACTATATGCATCCAATAGTCACATGAAGTGTATGCTTGTGTGACCTTTTATGATATGTAGTCACACTAATCATGTTAATAGTACTGAGTTAGTCATATAAAATTAACCAAAGATTTACCAATAGTAGAAATAAGTGTGACAATATGCTTTGTCAAGTCAAGCAAATTATATTTTGTGTGACTATATGGATGCAATAGTCACATAAATTATATGTTTGTGTGACTTTTTATGATATGTAGTCACACAAATCATGCTAATGGTACCGAGTTAGTCATTTATAGTTAACCAAAGAGTGGCCAATAGTAGTAATAAGTGTAACTGTATGTTTTGTCAAATCAAACAAATTGTGTTTTGTGTGACTATGTGCATCCAATAGTCACATGAAGTGTATGTTTGTGTGACCTTTTATGATATATAGTCACACAAATCATGTTAATGGTACTGAGTTAGTCACATACAATTAACCAAAGAGTTACCAATAGTAGTAATAAGTGTGACTGTATGCTTTGTCAAGTCAAGCAAATTGTATTTTCTGTGACTATATGCATCCAATAGTCACATGAAGTTTATGTTTGCGTGACCTTTTATAATATGTAGTCACACAAAGTATGTTAATGGTAATGAGTTAGTCACATACAATTAACCAACGAGTGACCAATAGTAGTAATATGGAAGTGCGGGGAACAAACCTCGTGCCTCTCGCATGCAATGTGAGCGCTCTACCATATGAGCTACACTCCCGATTTGTAATGAGTATAGTTAACTACCTAAGAGCAAAACCCGCTAACTTACCAATGCGAGTGCTCTACCATAGTGAATATCAGCTAGTAACATGATCTCAGAAAGATGGTATATTATACCCGTCCAAATCAGTTAACTCAATCACCATTCATATAAGACTACTGAACTAGTTACTACAAATATAATCATACATCAGATAATATAATACACATATCAACTAGATTTCTGAACTCAAAGGCATACAAGTTCATGTTAGTGGATGTGAGAACAGGAATAACATATCATTATAAACTTCAGAGATAGTAGCTATTTTGGGACAGAGGGCGTAATTACTTACGGGGAATAGTTGCAAAATGACCATGTAAAGAATAATGGCCCAAGGAGAGAAAAATCCTGCCTGCTTTCGGTTTTTGGTTTAGGCATCTCTTTTACAAAATCAAACAGCATTTGTGTAGAACGCCCACCCACAAGTAGGAATGCATTTGACACCTATATACATATGGCTTGCAGATATTGGAATTGCATTATGGTTTTCATATAACTATTAATTTATATTCCTATTTTGGAGGCTAGTAATGTGTACCAAGTTTATTGAGCGAGGAACCCAGATCATTCTTAGTAGACCACCTCTTGTATCATTCTTGTAAGTAGAGTTGTACCATACTGTCACGTTATAGTCATTGATATCCGTGTTCAAGAAATCATAGCCTGCAGAATTTTCAAACAAAAAATCAAGTTAGGCTTAGACTATCGACATAAGTCATGGAGTCGAACTATGCTAGAATCAACCAACCTGCTAATATCTCATTTATTTTCTCCTCAGGGTTTCCCTTTCTTGAATCCCGCATATAGCTCATTATTAATATGAGATTCACTATTGCGCCATAGATTTTGAACTTGAACACATCTAATTTCTACATTAGCAATATAAGATCAGTTAAACCACAATAAGAGCAAATTATATCAAAATGTTTAGAACTATTCCCCAGGAACCCATGTTCATCCAACAGAAGTTCCGTAAAAAAAGATTATCATTCATCATATATCACATAACCTTGATTTCTCTTCGGCTCTCGAGCTCAATAAGGAAATTTGTAGTTCCGGCTTTTGCTTTCTCCATAATACCAGTCCCATACTCCAAATCCATTCCTGGAAATTAAATAGAACCATTAAACTAGTAACCAAAAGCAATAAAGTTAGAATTAAACCAGAAGAAGACTAGCGTTCTTACTTGACTTTGTGTTTGGTCCTTTACTAATTAATCTGTCATGTATCATAATCATGTCACTGAATTTTCAAAACTAGAACTTGATAGCAAGGTTAAGGATCGTAATCAATTAAATAAGATATACCTTTTTCTGACCATGTGAGAAACTTGTAATCTATCAAGCTTTTCTTGATTTAATTTTTGGTGTTAGATGTATACAATACAGAACCAAGAAAAATAGCAATCAAGAAACACACAACACCTGGGAAAAGTATCTCAACTCTGTTTTCGTCTAGAAAGTAGTTCAAAGTTGTACTTATAACACCTGTCAGTTGCACAAATCCATCATTTGTGCCATTTGAATTACATTCCAATTGATTTCTTCTAACACAGCTTCCATTCGACTGATCAAATGCCTGCATACAACTACAAACACAAACTGCAATATTAAGATCATCAGAACAAGAAACTGTCCAATCATTTGAGATTCGCAGTACGTTAAAGACCAAGAAACCGTCCAATTGAAGTGAACTGAACATACTATTATACAGAGTAGGAACTAAGGGATGAGCAATGGTCAAATGAATTATCTTAGAAAAAAATAATGGTACATGAAACTGATAAAAGATTAGTTTAATGGACTCGAGGTCAAGGCAGAAGGTATCTGAAACTGATGCTTTTGCAAGCCAACATCTCTGACTGCTCCCCAAGTTCTCTTATGAGATTTTGTAATGCTTAGAGCAACCAATCTCTACAGCCTCAGTAGCGAGCCGCAAATGTTCTTATGATTCACTTCTACAGCATGTGAAACATGATACTATTATATGAACACCTTTTCTTGATATTTGATCAAAGACGACAAAAGAACATACATAACATTCACAAAAAGACTCATAAAACAGTCCTAGGTGACTAACATCACACCCATTTCAGTTTAAATATATGACTATATCAGATGTTAAAAGTTATAGATTTGGGTTCACATGAACCTTAAATTTGAAAAACAACAAAATAATAAATTGACCCATGAACACCTTAAACATATTAATCTACCTGACAAAGAACATCTATAGTACTCTGCCCACCTCGCCAACAGCTTGACCCTAAACTTATGCACACCGCTTTTCACATCCTCCCTAGTCACCATCGTCGGTACCACCTTCACAATTTTGGGAGACGAAACTCTCGAAAATGAAGAAAATAAATCCTTCCCTCCACCACAAATGGGCCTCCGAAAATCATCAATCACCAATTTCTCCTTCCACGTACTGACTTCGCCCCTGTCCCTCTCGCCTCATACGGCTCACTTTTCACCCTTGATACATGTAAAATGTTGGGAATAAATTAAGGCCAGAATCACTTGAGCGCTGACAAGAACAATTCAAGCGTTGACAAGAGCAAAGAAAGCACTGACAGCTTAAGCGTTGACAAGTTAAAGTCAAGCGTTGACACATTGAAGACAAGCACTGATGGAAGATATAATCTACACGTGTATTATATTCTAGAATACTTCTAGTAAGGATAGAAACGACAATGTATTTTCTATGTTTATCTTTACCTAGAATAGTTGATACGTAGATTATTGTACAAGGCTTCTTGTATCTATAAAAGAAGGCCTTTAGGTTAATGTTTGATATAAGTTTTACATAATTTTTCGTTCATAAACATCTTTCATTGTAAGCAAGTTCGACATTGATAATCAAAGTGAAAGTTTGTTTATATCTTGTGTGTTCTTGTTTAAGTGTTAAATTCCGCATAACACTTAGATTCACAAAGCATATACAAAGGTTTCTCTACGTGCTATACTTGATCTAATCTCGTATACACAAAGCTAATCGATCTAAAGTTTGGGATCAACAAGTGGTATCAGAGCTTGTTGAGGAACTTTTGATCTTTGAAGAACACCAGAACCATACACGAACACCAAAACCCTAATTTTCTCAGAAACCCTAAAAACACCAAAACCCTAACAACATCATGTCTGAAGCAATAACCTCCTCCTCCTCGGCCTTACCTAACATCAAGATTCCCATGCTTGATGCAACCCACTTTGACTTATGGAAGTTCAACTTTGAACAATATCTGGGGATCTATGACTACACACTCTGGGAGATTATTGAATATGGAAACTCATTCAATAAGGCTCAAAAGATTCTTGATGCCATTACTCAAAGATCAGTTGTTGAAGGATGCCCTGATGAGGATAAGAAAGAAAAACCAGGAGATGGTAGAGCTGTAGGTGCTGAAGATATTGCAAAGAAAAGGGTTGACATGAAAGCCCTAAATATTCTAAAAGTCTCTTTGGGACAAGAAAACCAGCACAAATATAGAGGCTATGAATCTGCTAAGGATCTTTGGGAAGCACTTGAAGTTGCATATGGCGGCAATGCAGACACTAAGGAAGAAAAGAAAAAGCAACTTCTGCATGATTATGCTGTCTTCAAAGCTCAACCCAATGAGAAACTGAGTAGTGTGAGAAGCAGATTGCTTGACATCACAAGCAAGTTGTCCTTCATGGGGACACAAGTAGGTGATGTTGACACCAATGCTACCTTTCTTAAAAGTCTTGGTGAGGCATGGAAGATTGAGGCAAGATCTATTCTTGCCAACAATACTTACAAGAGCTCCTCGTTTGATGACATCTACAACAAACTAAGACTGTTGGAAGATGAAACTCTTTCAGATCATGGAAGCAAATCTAGCTCCAGCAACATGGCCTTCTTCTCTCATAGTGAAGGTCAATTCAATCAGAAGGACTCTTATATGCATCCAGTTACTGGATCATCATATGTCAGCGATGGAACAAGTCCTGTCAACGTCTCCTTTTCAGACGCTGACACATTCATGAATGACTCCCCAAGAGTTAAACCTGCTGGTTTGGATTTGGATACTGTTTGTGCTTACATTGCTTCTTTGCCCAATGGTTCAGTGATTACATATGAGGACCTTGAGCAGATAAGTGATGAGCACTTAGAAGAGATGGACATCAAGTGGAACATGGCTCTTGCTAGTATAAGAGCAAATAGGTGGAATAGAAGGTTTAAAAAGAAGATGACCTTCAATGCTAAAGACACAGCTGGATTTGATAAATCCAAAGTTGAGTGCTACAACTGTCATCGTATGGGGCACTTCATGAGGGAATGCGGATCTCCTAGAAGATCTGATGTTGGTAAACCCTCAAGTCAGGTTGTTAAAGCTCAAGATTCCAAAGCCATGGTTGCAGTTCAAGGAATTGATGGTACAGGATGGGATTGGAGCTATCTGGCTAAAAATGCTGAAGAGGATAAAGCTTTGGTTGCTGATATTGAAGAAGAAGAGCATGTTGAATATGCTCTCATGGCACACTCCTCCTCTTCATCTGATAATGAGGTATATGATGATGCTTTTTGTAGCAAAGGTTGTAGGTTAAACACTGAAAGACTTAACAAAGAGGTGTTAAAACTAAAAGATGATATGAGCACTGAAAGGTGTAAATTGTCCAATTACCAACTAGCTCTTACTGAAACTGAGAAAACCGTTTCTGAATACAAGAAAATGGAATTTGACTTAAAAGATAAGATCAATATCTTAAAACATGAGCTAGAGGGTAGTATGGATGTTAGGAACATCATGACAAAGGTTAATAGAGACCTACAGGCTAAGCTAGATGAGGCCATTAAGAATAAAGATAATGTTGACCTCAAGATTCAAAGATTTGATAGAGCCACCCAAACCCTAGGAGACTGTGTAGCTAAACAAAGGGATCCTAAGGACATGACTGGGATTGGGATGAATGATTACTCTCTGGTTCCACCACCAGCTGGTGACTTCTATGGTGTCCTTAGAAAGGATTTGTCTTGGAATGGTATACTAGAATGCCAAGAAGAGGAATTCATTCCTCCACCAAGAGTTGTCACTCCAGTGGAAGAATATCAACAAAAACTGACTGACCTAAATGAGTGGAAGAAAGCTAACCCTACTTTATTTGTTAAGGGAGGTTTGCTATGTGAAAGTCCCAATGAATCACCACCCATTAAGGTTACTCATCCAATCACTGGTAAAGCTGTTGACCTAGGCTCAAACACTGTTAGAAGACCTACCATTATTTATGGATGATGGTTGGAATGTTTCATTCCTATCTTGACATAAATTTTTTATGTTCATGCATGATTTTAGCAAACTTTTTGTATCATCGTTTAAGGGTGTTGGGTCAAAAAGTTGATGTGGCAGAAACTCAAAAATGAAGAAAACGTGAAGTATTTGTCTAGGCGTTGACAAGAGCATTCCAGGCGTTGACAAGAGTTATTTAGGCGTTGATGGAATCAAGCATTGTCAAGAGCAATCCAAGCATTGTCACATGCAATTCAAGCATTGACAAAACATAGACAAAAGAAGCTAATGGAAGCTTCTATTTAGATAAACATGCAAAAGATATTCTGCATAAGTTTATTTAAATAGAAGATTTACTTGTTTATTCATCCTTATCTCTTGTAAACCCTAATCCTTACACTATAAAAGGAACCAAGGGTCATAGGTTTTATTCATATTATTCATTCACAATGTAAACCTAAAGTGTGTGTCGCACTAGACGTGGGATTCAATGTATACACGTCTAGTGGATGTTTGTTATTAATATAATGAACATCCCATTTGTTTTAATTCGTGTTCTTGTGCCTAAACACCTTGTTCATGATCATTGTTCTTTTCCGCTATGTTATCATATGAACGATGATCAACCTAGATATAATGGTTCATAACCATTGAGTCTAACGATCAATAGGGAACCACAATTGGTATCAGAGCCTAAGGCTCGTGATATCTAGGAGATACACGGTGTTCGTGTATCGTGAAGAAGAAAAATTCGTATGGAGTTTTTCTGGACGTTTTTGTGTGCGCAGCAGTATTCAGAAGGTCATAACTTTTGATTGCACCGTTGGATCGTCACGAAATTTTATATGTGTGTTCTACATACATAGATCTAAACATCCACCGGAGGGATTGTCGAGTTTTATCCCCAGGCAAAAGTTATTAAGCGTCGAAGTTGGCTGATGGATGATTTTCAGTTTTCTGCTTTCACATGAAATCATGAACTAGGGTTTCTTCAAACCCTAGATCTATATAAAAAGCAGAATTTTGTGAGATTGGTGGCTGTTAATTCAGGATCTAAGGTTGATTTTCTTATAACCCTAGTTAGGGTTTCGATCTTTATTAGTCTCAATCTAGGGTTTGTATTATAAGCATCAGGTTACGATCAAGAATGGTGTTACAGCAGATGTTCGTCGTTCTTATGGGCTTATTTAATTCACAAAACCTTAATTTAAGGTTTCTGATAAATATGATAGCAGCTGCTTATACAATGTTTGAAGTGACGTGAGATCTTCATGTGCATTCACACGGCCAAAGGAAAAATACGCATGTCTGCAAGGCTTCAATTTTGCGTTCACACGATGAATACTTTCTTATTGGTGGAGAGTACATATGTGTTCACATGAATGTGAAGTGTGATTGAAAGCTTTTGATTGGTCTAAATCTTGTGTTCACACGGTTTGTGATCCCATGGGTGCTATTCCACTGTATTACCGTAAGCCCTCAAGTCTAATTGGTAGAAAGTTATGCATTCACACGGTTGGTAAACTATGATTGGTATAGAAGCTTTGCATTCACACGGACACTCAATTCTCATTGGTTGGAAACTAGTATTCATACGAATGAAGAATTCCTATTGGTGGACAATCATATGTTTATACGATTGATTTAAAGGGATGACGTGAAGGATACAAGATTCGTAGATCTGTGGCAAACAAGGCGTTCATGTTTCAACTTTCAAATTATCAGAAAGTATATTTTTTAGCCAATCAGATTTTTAGCCACTGTTATGAGATGATGACGTCAGCAGGAAACATAACGCTGACAAAAATTAAACGCTGACACGTTTAAACCTTAGACGCTGACAAGGTTTAATATAGACGCTGACAGGTTTAAAGATGAACGCTGACAGGATTTTCGGTTGGCGCTGACGTTTGTTATTTAGGCGCTGACAGGAAGGGTTTCGACGCTGACAGGAATAAGTCAACACTGATAGGTTGACAGTGTTGTCCGAGATATGAGTTTCAAACGCTGATACTTGTTGTCCGATATCGGGCAATACACATGAAAGGATATTGGACAAGGAGGATCTCGGGTAACACACTGTTTGCTGCTGTTTGAGAAAATTGGTACGTTTTTAGCACACAAAAAGGAATTATTTACACACAAAGGTACATGGAATCTCCGTTTTAATATAGAATATCAAGTTGATATTTATGGCTCGGATATTTTTAAAGGGATTAATGATTTTAAGGCGAGTTAGCAACCATTCATGGAGTTATTTATTGGAGTATGTAATCGGGATAACCTTGTAGTTATTCGTTAACAGCTTTTACATATGACGATATTGATTTGTCATGAAGAGGTGTTAGCTTAAGGGGAAGAATTCTTATGGTAAGTTTGATGATTGAAGAAGATTTTCGCGAGTTTGTGTTCTATCATATCTTAAAGTCGTGACGTACCATTCACTGACTTTAAAGGTAACTTGTTCGTGCTTACATGGATGGTGACGAAGACTTGTCATAAACACTTGAAGGAGTTACATTATCGTGCTCAGTGTCTCACAAAGGATGAGAATATTGACAAGGGATCGAGGTCTACTTATATTTTTTCATGGTATAAGTTCTTCATCACATGGATAAACAAGACATGGAACATAAGTTTGGGTTATTTTACTTCTACATCAAAGACTACTTTATTTATTTTTCTTCAGGATCATTACACAGAGCCTACTTTTGGAGAATCTTCAAAGCTTGCAACATTGTTTACTTCCTTGTTGATGTGACAAAAAGGGGAAGAAAATACGTGCTACACTTGAGGGGAAGCAACTTGAAGATCATGTACAACTTACAAGAGATACACATAGAGTTTTGCCACTATCAACTAGGGGAAGATTGTTGGGTCAAAAAGTTGATGTGGCAGAAACTCAAAAATGAAGAAAACGTGAAGTATTTGTCTAGGCGTTGACAAGAGCATTCCAGGCGTTGACAAGAGTTATTTAGGCGTTGATGGAATCAAGCATTGTCAAGAGCAATCCAAGCATTGTCACATGCAATTCAAGCATTGACAAAACGTAGACAAAAGAAGCTAATGGAAGCTTCTATTTAGATAAACATGCAAAAGATATTCTGCATAAGTTTATTTAAATAGAAGATTTACTTGTTTATTCATCCTTATCTCTTGTAAACCCTAATCCTTACACTATAAAAGGAACCAAGGGTCATAGGTTTTATTCATATTATTCATTCACAATGTAAACCTAAAGTGTGTGTCGCACTAGACGTGGGATTCAATGTATACACGTCTAGTGGATGTTTGTTATTAATATAATGAACATCCCATTTGTTTTAATTCGTGTTCTTGTGCCTAAACACCTTGTTCATGATCATTGTTCTTTTCCGCTATGTTATCATATGAACGATGATCAACCTAGATATAATGGTTCATAACCATTGAGTCTAACGATCAATAGGGAACCACAAAGGGGAGGTTTTAGGAACCTTTAGGATGTTTGGGTATCCATATGATACTCTTATCACAATTATAGATTGTGTCCACAGGTGAGTATGGGTTAGTTTTACTAAACCATGAGGCACTGTAGCATGCATAGTATATCAACTTTGCATGCTGCCAAGACATTTTTGGCCTAGAATTGGTTGTGGTCTGTTGGGAGACTTGGGAATGATTTTGATATGGGATTTACCTGGGAGTAACAAGGATTTTATAAGGTAACTTTGTTGTTAAGAGTTTTGGTTAGCAAGGGACACTAGAGGACTGTTATGTCTATCTTGCTTATGCAAGTGTGCATAACTGGACAGTGCTTGCTGCCCTATAATAATTATCAGCTTTTGGTTATCTTCTCTAGGATAAATTACTTGTTAAGGTCATTTTTCACTTTTTAAAACAATTTTATTTTTGGACGCTGACAAGAAATTTCCAAGCGTTGTTGTGACCAAATTGGACGCTGACATGGCTTTAGGCGAACGTTGACAAGATTATAGCCGTTGGGCGTTGATAGGTTATTTTTTACCGTTGACACTCAATGGGACCTACCCAGTTGTTACTTTTTGACATATTTTCAAGCCGTAATTTTAGGAGTTGTTACTTTCATTTAATGCATGCGATAACTTATAAACTTTTTCAATATTTTCATGATTGATTTTTGAAAATCTTTGCCTATTTTTGGGCCAATCACATGCATTCTTTCTCTCCTATAAATTTGGCTCCTATTTTAAACAGGGTATCTATAATTCTTGTCTAACACTTTTCTCTTATCAACTTCATCTTCTACACTTAAAATTAATAGCTTTCATCAATGGCACCAAAGTTTAACTCAGCAGAATTGGAATTGGGGTTCAAGTCTCAACACAACATGATTGCTTATCTTGTTGCTGATAATGATCTGTTTCCTCAATACACACAAATGGTGGCGTATTTGAACGCATCCCCACTAAGGTATGCTCTTTCTCATGCACCACTCATTCCAATCACAAACATTAAGCAGTTTTGGAACACTGTTAGTTCCTCAACAGTTAATGGAGTGACCACATTAACTTCTATTATTCATGGGAGGTCTTGGGTGGTTACTGAGGCCTTGGTACGCCAAGCCTTGCATCTTGATGATGCTGATGGTGTAGCCATCCTTCCCATAAATGAAATAGAACAAGGGCTTAGGGCTTTGGGATATCCTTTTCCTGATGAAGGTACTCTTAATAAGTATCATAAGCAGGAATTTCCCCCAGCCTGGAAGTACCTCATCCACATCCTCCTTCAATGTTTGAGTCCCAAATGTACTGCACACAATGAGATCAATAGATCCATTGCTAGTGCTATTGTGTGCATTGCAACAGGGAAAAAATATAACTATTCTAAAATGATTTTTGAAGGGATGTGTAAAAACAAGGGGACAAAAATGACTTTAGCTTATCCCCGTTTTCTGCAAATGATTTTTGATGATCAAGGTTACTGCTCAAGGGATCACAATGATTTTTATAAGATCCCTGAGCAAAAGAAAGCTATTTTTACTAAGATGAATTCCCCACCCCAGAGAGACTTACCTTTAACCCCAGCCATGCTTGCTGTTATTGCAGCAGCACAACCTCAACCAGACCCACAACACCAACCAGACCCCCAACCTCAACTTGAACCCATTCCTGAACCTTTACCCTCACCTGAACAAATGCAACTGGACCAAGAACCCTTTGACGCTGACACATCAAATGTTGGCGTTGATGTGCCTATTTCCAACGCTGACACACAACCTTCACAATCCCAAACACCCCTTAACCAACCCACATCTACCCATTCTTCCACACCATCTTCCACACCACCTGAATATAGGTTGATGAAACGCCCAAGGACTACTGGAGTGTTCTCCTCTGGTGGTCCTAGCCATGAAGCAGAGAGAACCACCACCACAAGTGTGGCTGGTGACCTGGATGAGGCTGGGACTATTGGTTCTGGCTTAGATGCTGGCCAAGGCAGTCCCACCATAATTAAGTCCTCATCCTTGCCCAATGAACCTGACTTGGGAGGTCAAATCCCCATTTCAGAAGAGGGCAGACTGGAACCAATGACTCTTTTGGAATTGACGGCAGTCTGCATTAGCTTGCAAAAGCAAAATGCAGACTTGGTACAAATTGTCAGCTCTCAAGGCCTTGAACTCAATCAATTGAGGGAGAGGATTGTTGTTTTGGAAAGTGATCGTGTTAGAAGGGGTATGGAGGAGTCTTCCAAAGGGGAGGAAGATCAAAGAAATCTGAGTGATAAGGGCAGCCAAGATAGTCAATCAATGGATGTTGCTGAAGCCCTTACAACTTTGAAGGAACAAACAGGTTTTGATACGTCCTTAATCTCTCCAACCAACCTAAATTTATCATTTACAGCTATGTTGAGAGAGGTTACACAAGGCGCTGAGGGAAAATATTTGAGCGTTGACAAGACAAATTTGGACGCTGATAGAAGTATTTTGGGCGCTGACAGGATAAATTTGGGTGTTGACAGACCTGCACATGAAGGTGATGTATCCCAGACGTCATCTATCATCAAGGAGGTTCCTACTCAGGTATTACCATCTACCTTACCAACCATTGCACCATCAGATAAGGGTAAGGGTAAATTGGTAGAAGAAATTGTTCCAAAGTATGCAGCCCAAGTTGAATTTGATAGAAGATTGGCTGAACAAATGATGGAACAAGGTGAAAAGGAAAAGTCACCATTTGTTGTGACTTCTGAAGAAGAAAGTGATGGAGCTAGCTCAGACTCAAGTGTGATGATTATAGAACCAGAAAGGCTTGAGTATGGTGATGAGCTTGCTAGGGAAAAGTTGAGAGACTTAAAATTGCAGGTTGACTTTGACATGCCAGAGGTGGTTCAAATGTATAATTCTTGGGAAGAAAGCTGCATGGATAATCCAGACTTGACCATTTCAGATCAAATATGGGGTTTGGAGCTTCTTCTTAGAGTTCAGAAGGATTGTAAGGTGATTTTGAAGCACAAGGCAAGCAATATTCTCTCAGAGTTAAAAAGGGATAGAAGGAGCTCTATTTTATGTTGCTCAGATGTCATGGAGTTGGATGGACACATCAGAAGTTGAAGGCTTTGACATTTGATGAGTTGGAACATAGGGCTTATCCTATTTGGGTGAGAGTGCAGGAAGCAAACACTCTCAGACTTCTTTCAGATGAAAGAAAGGAGCAACTTGCAGAAGGAATGGAAATCAAGAAAGCTATGATGATTCCCAGGCCAGTGAAGAAGGGATTTAAATTTGAGTTTCCAAAAGATATGGATCCACTATATCCAAGTGAAGCAGTTATAAGAAAAAGCCTCAAGCTCTCCCCATTAGAAGCTTCAGATATGGTGCAAGTGTTACCATTAGATTCCAGGAATCCAATTGTGAGTTATGATGAGGATGAATGTGGATTCTGGAAGATTGGCAGATTTGGCAAGGAGGTACACACTTTTACCACTCTCATATCTTTATTTGCAAGTTGTGATAGAGAAGACTTGGTGGACCTTTGGAGGTTACTAGAAACCAAGTATGAGGCTGAAGCACCAACTTCAGCTAATGGAATAAAACTTTAGACCACATTCAAAAGAATGTGTGGGACAAAAGAGGAAGATCCTGAATTATGGAAGGATCTTGAAGATGACCTCAGTGGTCTTCAATGGAGGTTATATTCAGCTGCTGGTGTATACTATTTGATTTCTACAAAGTTTGCTGAGTATCTACTTGTGGAT
Source organism: Glebionis coronaria (assembly GCA_025667525.1). Classification (NCBI taxonomy): domain Eukaryota; kingdom Viridiplantae; phylum Streptophyta; class Magnoliopsida; order Asterales; family Asteraceae; genus Glebionis; species Glebionis coronaria. Next base: position 167,826 of record JANFOE010001452.1, on the reverse strand, counting down.
GCTCAGTATTTCATATCCAAGGCTGTTTTGGAAAAGATGAAGGACACTCAGCTGGAGATAGATTATTCAAGTGACGGTGGCAAAGGATTTGATCAGATTTATTCATTACCAATATGAGAAGATTTGTCAGACTCCTCCAAGTTCTTAATGCTTATTCAGAAACTTGATCATAAGAGTGGATATCAAGTTTAGGGGAGGATTGTTGGGAATAAATTAAGGCTAGAATCACTTGAGCGCTGACAAGAACAATTCAAGCGTTGACAAGAGCAAAGAAAGCGCTGACAGCTTAAGCGTTGACAAGTTAAAGTCAAGCGTTGACACATTGAAGACAAGCACTGATGGAAGATATAATCTACACGTGTATTATATTCTAGAATACTTATAGTAAGGATAGAAACGACAATGTATTTTCTGTGTTTATCTTTACCTAGAATAGTTGATACGTAGCTTATTGTACAAGGCTTCTTGTATCTATAAAAGAAGGCCTTTAGGTTAATGTTTGATATAAGTTTTACATAAGTTTTCGTTCATAAACATCTTTCATTTTAAGCAAGTTCGACATTGATAATCAAAGTGAAAGTTTGTTTATATCTTGTGTGTTCTTGTTTAAGTGTTAAATTCCGCATAACACTTAGATTCACAAAGCATATACAAAGGTTTCTCTACGTGCTATACTTGATCTAATCTCGTATACACAAAGCTAATCGATCTAAAGTTTGGGATCAACATAAAACCGTCTCCATATCCTCTACCAAAATCAACACTCGTTACGTATCGCGGAATCGAATTGGGGAAAAGAGGGGCATTTGGGAAACATGATTAGGAATAGGGGGATATAAGAAGATGGATCGAGTTGTTGTTGATGATGAGAATAAGATTGATAGTAATCAGAGGTACGTGGGGGTGTGGGATGGAGCAGAGGCGTAATTAGCGGTGGTGGTTATTGGGGTGGATTAGGGTTGGGGTTTTGTGGAGGAACGGGAGTATTTGATTTTTGGGTGAAATTTTGGCGGATAATTATTAAATTTTTTAAAAAAATAATAAACATAAAATTTTTTAACTTATTTTTTTGTAAAGGAGAAATAATCCCTGGTAAAATATAAAAAAATAGTAAAAACTTTTTTTAGTAGTTTTGTCGTTACTTATAAAAAATATATATTTATTATTTGAGTTATAAAAAACATAAATATTATTAATTTAAAAATTATTATTAATACTTTTATTTAAAATTTTACTTTGTCTCAGTCTAGTTCGGTGTGCCTGGTCGCTTATCGGTTCGTTCAATTTCTTGTTTTAGACTAGTTTGGTATGTCAGGTTTTTTTGTTCGAACCGGGACTTGCTTACGGCAAAACACGAACCCCGTGGAACGAACTAAATGGCATGGTTTACTCTGGTTGGGACCTTCAGTCGGCCTGGTCCGAAAAGGCATAATGGTCGATTACTAGACCGGACCAAGACAGATTTAGGCCAAAATAACGGACCGAAAATGATTCAGGTAGTTGGGCCAGATTAGTTAAGGATTTACATTGACAAATCGTATATACGAGTCGAGATCGGGCTTATCTAACATATCGTGTACAACGATACCCAATCGAATCATATCGTGTACAACGATACCCTATCGACTCGTATCGTGTACAACGATACCCTGTCGCGCATATCATGTACAAGGATACCTATGGACTCCAATCATGTACATCGATATGGACTCATATCGTGTACAACAATACCCTATCGAATCCAATCTTGTACAACGATACCTTGTCAACTCATATGGTGTACAACAATACCCTATCTACTCGTATCATGTACAACGACACTCTATTGACTCATATCGTGTACAATGACACCCCATCGACTCATATCGTGTACAACGATACCTTATCAACTCATGTGTGCAAGGATACCATATCGAATCCTATCGTGTAACGATACCCAATTGATTCATATCTTGTACAACGATACCTTGTCGAGTCCTAGCGTGTATAACGATACCCTATCGACTCATATCATGTACAACGATAACCTATCGACTTATCATTCTAACATGTCTTGTATAATGATATTATGTCGACTCGTCCTTTTAACATCTTTAGTATAACGATATCATGTCTACTCGTCTGACATTTTGTTTGTATTGTGTTGGTGATGATTAGCTTGGATTGTTTTGCACATTTATATGTTCAACGAATAAGACAAGATTGTTAAACGAATGAGTCGTGATGTTATTCATTAACCTGAGATGTTCAACGAACTATTCTATATGCTATCATAGTGCATGAGATGTTCAACGCATAAATTGAAATGTTATCGTTTAACATGAGATGTTCAACCGAGTATTCTATATGTTCTCGTTGTACATTAAATGTTCAACAAAGTAGTCGATGTGGTATAGTCGATATGCTATCGTTTTACATGATATTTTAAAAGGATGAGTCGAGATAGTATAGTTTTACATAAGATGTTTAATAAATTAGTCGATAGGGCCTCGTTATACACGAGATGTTCAACATATGAGTGTAGTTGTTATCGTTGAACATGAGATTTTTTATGTGTGCTTAAACATACGTATTTTTAGACTAATAAAACACACAAAAATGGGAATTCATCGATCACTCCGATGGAAAGCGCACAAAAATGCGATTCCAATGGTGCATCATTGCTTAATGGGTCGTCCTTTTATCCTTTATAGAGGGCTATTTCTATGAAAACAGGCTCAAAAGAGATCCCCACTCCCGTTAAAAGGGTATAGATCCATGTTTTATCATATAAAACCGAGATTTATTAATAAATAAAAGCCTTGTTTTTTGCCTGAAAAATCGGCTTCGTCTTTGTGAGTTGGTCCACATCGGATGACGTTGATGCTCAAGCCGTTATACCTAGCACTAAGGGTGAGCAACCGAATCGTATCGGACTAGACCCTTCCAGATAGAAGAACAATATTTAAGGTTCAAATTTATATGTTACCGAGGGGTGTAAAAAAGGTTGGCCCAACTCGAGTATATTCGGTTCGGATTACTTAGTTCAAAATATAATTCGAATAAATCGAGTCAACCCGAATTATATAATCCCTTCTTATATAAACTTAACCAAACACTAGATTTCGGCTTATAAGCTTATAAACCCATGCTAAAACAAACGCCCTTTAGTTCTTAGTAGGGTTGAGCACGGCAGACCCAAAACCGACCTAGACCGGAAAACTGGACCGGACCGGACCGACCCGAACTGGACCGAACAATTTCCGTCCGGTCCTCGTTCTGAGATTTAGGACTAGTTTGGTCCTCGGTCTGGTCTGGTCCGGTCTTACTAAAATCTCGTAGATTATGCCTAATAGGATCGATTTGGACCGAGAACCGAACCGAACCGGACCAACCCGGACCGGACAATTTTAGTACGGTCTCAGTTTAGGGCTTCGGACAATTTCGATCCTCGATCCGGTCTGGTCTTAACCGGTCCGGTCCTGAATCGATGCTCATCCCGGTTCTTAGAAAATGAAACTTTTCTATCTTCTCACGCGCCAACACTTCCGCCCAGACTTTCTCTAAAAATTAAAACTCCCCTCCCTTCTTATCCCCAAAATTAAAATTGTATCCTTTTATTCTCGTATCATTATTATTTCACATTTATCAAATATATTGTTTCTTCCTCAAATCCTTAGTTTCTTCACGATCCACCAGTGACATGTTTTTTGCAATTTGGGGTTTAAGCTCTATTTTCTATCAATGGTTATTGTATGCTTCAATTTCATCTGATTCGTGTCTAATTACAACATACTGACCGTTTCTTTTACACATATTTTACAGGATTTACCATGCCCACCAATCACTCGATGAAATGCTTGAATGAAATTGGTGTTTTGGTGAAAGTTTGGGTCAAATAACAAAAGGTAGAATTGTTATTTTTTATTTACTTTCTAGTTCATTATTCATCTAGTTTCTAGTGTTATGCTAAGTAACAGTGATTTGATTTTATTTTGATGAGCATACTTTTAATAGATATTGATGGGAATATCGTGTAATGTTGTGAGTTTCGTAGTTTTGACCGTATCCGAGTATATGAATGCTTTAGTGAAAAGTGTAAGAAGCTTAATATGTAAGATGAAATCAAGGTTTTAGTTTTGAGGCCTGTTTCAAGTACTTATAGCTTATTTTCTCTATGAATAGAGTTGGTTGTTAGTGATGAGTTACATGTCATCTATGATTTTCATGTTGATTGAACACATGATATATATAATCAGAATGATAATGTATGCAAAATGGTACTACTGTCATAGTTGATCAGTTCATTAGAAGCTAATAGTATTTCGAAAATATTGAGCATTCTTACATAGTTATTTTAGATGTTCGTACATAGATAAATTTTAAGCTATACTTCACATATATTTATATTTTGTTATCCTTGATCATATTCCAACTCTTGTAGATTATACAAAAATTGACAGGATTACAGTTTATGAACTAAAGGTTACATTAATAGAATCTTACTTATTTAGAACTAAGTAGTTAAATTTGAAATGATGGGATGTGCTGGGCAGGGGCAGTTCTATACTTACCATATGGTAGGGGTGAGCATCGAGCTAAAACCGAACAAGACCAGCCTAACCCGATCCGGACCGAAGAACGAGAAGACCAAATCATAAGGATCAAAACCAGACTGAACAACACTTGAGTCGGTTCGGTCTTACCTCGGGTCCATCAGTCCGGTCCTTGGTTTTGGACATGAGTGACCGAAGATACAATATTTTGCTTTATAGTTTTTTCATGCATACTCATTTAGCATTTTTGTACAGTGTAACTACATACACATTTAAGCTACAAGCTACAAATCAAAATAACAAAGGGCTACAACTCTAGTTGGTTGGTTTCACACTATAATCTATATATTAAAAGTAGATAATTTAAATTTGACTAAGTATTGTTTCTTTATTGGCTTTCATGTGTATAAATTTGACTAAATTTGATGCAAGTAATTTGGGAATATATAGTTCACATTCTATGTTGTTAAAAGGGTATTTGAGGGGTTGGGAATATATAATTTAGGAATATACTATTGATATGGCTTACAATAGTATGTTTACATTAGTCTATTTAGATATACTAGTACAAACTGTGTACATAGGTTTAAAATTTAACCAGTGAAGTAACATAAAAAAAAACAATGAATAGCGTACTCTTAACCTGAACAACAAATAATGGTTATATTCTGCACTAGACAGGTAGAAGATGGCGACAAATTCTCTATACCACTGACTTGCAGTAAATATAATATGTTCCAGCTTATTATAAAGCCCGTGTGAGAACGATGCTCATGTATCTCATTGCATTTGTAAGAAGTCACAGAAAGAGAAGGAAAGTTCTATCCATTTAATGTTCCCTTGAAGGATGGTATAGATGATAGTTGTTTACTCGATTATTTAACAGTGCATAGGTTGTCAATGGGTAAAACCAGGGGTTTGTATTGTGTTGGTGATGATTAGCTTGTTAAGTGTGATTATAGAACAAAATCATTGAATAGGTAGAATACAGATCTGGAAACATACAATGAACCAGGTGTTGATCATTTGATGAAGGAAATTACGAACTATATGTCTAATATTGCTGATGAGTTCAAAAGTTTGGTGGTTGATGCCATTAAATCATTGTGTTTGAAGTTTCCCCTCCCCTGTATGATCTTTTTTAGAGGGTCATTCAGAGAGCATTGTGGCAGACATTGAAAACATGTGTGTTCCTACATTGAAAAGGTATGTAATATGTAACCTAGTTGTTGATATATTCATTATAATGAATCGCTTCATATCATGCTCCTCTTTGTTGTGACATGTCAAAGCAACAACGCCCTTTGATCAAGGGGAGATTATTACACTTTTAACATAACTACTGTGATTTTTATTTATGTTTTATGAGTATGAAGTGATCTCGATTCCACAGTCTCATTTGATTTGGATCACTGTTTTTTGCTTCATGAGGTTAGTGAATTTATGAAAAGAAGTTCTAATTATTTGCTGCCTTTTCCATTTAAAACAAGTATCATATTTTTGTTTATGTATGCATCATATTATGTAAATTTTACACATTTCTGCTAAGTTTTGAAGGTTTTTCATTTTTATAGATCAGACCAGACAAACAAACTCTATTGAGAGTTTGGTGATGCAATTCTTACGCAATCCATACAAGGTCACTATTCTGCCTTCTTATTATCCATAGAGATAAAACTATTTGTTTATATGTTATGTGGCATAATCTGTCATGTTTTGTATCTAGTTCAGTTCTCCAAAGTTTTGAGATATATCCAGTTTTGTTCTTGATTGATACTATCTTTTAATAACCACTACATGGGGTTCATGACATGGTCCATAGCACATATAACGTAGTCTATACAATTATTGTACAATTATCGTCAGTTGTACTCTATATCAGCCGCAAGCTAAATTTTAGCCCTTCAAACCTTTTATGAACTTATCGGTTGGGCTATTTGTCGTTTGTTACTCAATGTCTGATTATTATGCAGCTATTGATAAGAATTCAAAGCAGTCGAAAGCTAACGCATAATGTTATTGAGACTGTGAATGAGCTTATTGAAGATATTGCCACCTGTTATGAATCAATAGCAGAACAGGCAGTGGATCTACTCAATCCACTCCTATCCGTTGTAATAGTATTGATTGACAGAAGATCATTCTCAGGTGATTGGTCAGGTATGACATTTATTGATTGGCCTTTATTCAATATATAGCTAAATCTGATTGATTCATCAATTCTTTTGCATCACATAAAAAACAGGTTAATGCAATGGCAACTCTTAGGAATTTGCTGCTAAGTAACCTTTTTACCTGTCTTTTATGTAAAGTCTAATAAAAGATATTATAACAGGCGGAAGTGACGGGGTAATACCTCTCTATAATGGTAACCCCTTTATAATTTGCAGCTAGGTAACCTTTTAACCCAAATCCGTTTGTTTTCACTTCTTACTTCCACACCAGAATAAGGAAATGAAACTATTACTTACATGTCCTATAATGAATTGTCAATATTCAGATTAAATTCATTCGTTTAGTTCTAATAATCATGTTCCTACATGTTGGCGATAAGTGAAAGAGACCATCAAAACTAGATGATATGGCAGTAGGGGCTCCTATGGCTCGTAGTTACAGAATGACTTCTCAGAATTGCCTCTTGGCGAAATAAACTTATAGCACCTGCACGAAGTGAGAGATATTATAACTTTTGTAAAAACACGAATAATAATATATTTAATTAGGAGTGTAGCTCATATGGTAGAGCGTTCTCTTTGCATGCGAGAGGCACGGGGTTCGATTCCCCGCACTTCCGTATTTATTATGATGCTTTTTAATTCAGGTGACTAACTATTAGAAAGCGCCACACAAACATAAAGATCATGTGGCCATTGGATGAACGATAGTCACAAAATAAACTTTAAACACACATATTACCAATTACTTGACCATATGTACACGATTTTGGCTACACGTATAATGTGTGACAAAACATGATTATGTGACTTAGTCACATAAATAGATACTTCATGTGACCATATATAGGAACATGAATTTAGTCATACAAACATTAAAAAATGTGACTAATATTAAAGTTAGTAAAAATTGAGATTACATTTGGTTCTAAACATTTGTCACATGAATATTTTACTGTGTGACGTTTTCAATGTGTTGGTCACATATAATCCCATTATAATGTCACCATAAATATAATTTAGTTACACATTTCATAAATGTTGTGACTATTGGCAAATTTATAGTCATGTAATTGTTTGATGATTTAGTGTGATCATGTATTATATTTGATCATATTCTTCAAGTAATTGTAAAATATTTGTCACATTTAAATAAATATAGTGACAAATGTTTCAATATCTACTTTACATTTGTCACACATACAAAATTCATGTGTGGTAAATATTTAACAAAATATACTAGTCATATTAAAATAATGTGTGTGACAACCTTGTTTATCAATTAGTCACTTGTAAAATAAGTCCATGCGGCCATATATGATTTTTGGTCACATTCGCTATGTGTATGACAAATATTTGTCACACATTTATATGTATAACGTGACTACTACTTGAACCAGCATTTGATTCGGTAACACTCCCAAATTATTAAGTGACTAATGACTCAACCAAAAATCAGTTGTTAGAGCTAGTCACGTAAATATTCATATGCGTGACAAACAAAAAACGAAATGATCACACAAAGTGACTTTAAGTGTGACTGTTTATTTTTGTCTGGCAACTTTAGTCACACAAAAAAAATATTTGTGACTACACGAAATTTGATATGTGTGACCAAAACCACTTTTTGTACTAGTGTTACCATCAGCTAGTTCTACTTCATAACTCGCGGTTATAAAGGGTAATATGATTAGGGTTTGAAAGGGTGAGGGGTTAGTAACAGTTGAGTTAGATCTCTTTTGGGAATAACTGTGGTGTTTAGCGCCCAAGTTTATTAATTACTGACGATGAAAACGTAAAATTACTAACGAAAACGTAAATTTAATAACGAAAACGTAAAATTACGGACGAAAACGTAAATCTACTGACGAAAACGTAAAAATACTAACGAAAATATAAAATTGCTGACGAAAACGTAACATTACTGAATAAAACGTAAATTAACTGATGAAAACGTAAAAATACTGACGACAACGTAATATTACTGACGAAAACGTAAACTTACTGATGAAAACGTAAATTTTCTGAGTGTATTGTTGTCACTGTTCGGCTCAAGTTGCTTACTTTCATATTCAAGAATACACGGATGGTGAACCTTCTGCTTGATCGTTGGAAAATGCCTAGCTCTTTTAGAATATATAGCTAATGAATGTTTTGTTTATTGGAGTAGCTTTGCACGTTTTGGGGTTTGTCCAAAATGTGGGTAGTTCAAGCTTAGTTTGAGGTAAATGTGGCACTTCAGCCACATTCCATTGTACTTAACATTTGTTCTTGTGATTAATACCATTTACCGGGGTAACCCATTACTTAAAAAAACGTAAATTTTCTGACGAAAACGTGAAAGTACTGACGAAAATGTAAAGTTACTGACGAAACGTAAATTTACTAATGAAAGCTTAAAAATACTGACGAATACGTAAAATTACAGATGAAAACATAAAATTACTGACGAAAACGTAAATTTGATAACGAAAACGTAATATTACTAATGAAAACGTAAAATTATTGACGAAAACATAAATTTACTGATGAAAACGTAAAATTACTGACGAAAACGTAAAAGCCGGACAACAATGTACAAAAACGTAAAATTCGACAAAACGTACATAAACAAATGAAACGTAAAAAACACTAGTGAAAAAAATGAAGAGAAAAAAGTAGGAAAAAAGTACTTCAATATTATTAAAAACAAACGGTATTTTTTTGTGTAGATAAAGACTTTAGATGCACCTCTTTTTCGACAGACATGATTTACAGATGAAGAGGTAAAACTTCTAAAAAAAACAAACGAAACCTAAGCAGCTTGGTTTAGCTTTAGCACTAAGGGGACACTGTAGAGATAAGGGGTTTCATATTAAAAACCATCAACTATTTGATTGTTATGTGCCTATTCGGCTATTCCCATACTTCAATGGTCATATGGATAGTTGACATTTCCTTTTTTTTTTATTAAAACCAAACAACGTCATTAATTAGTCAACATTTCAAAAAATGAATTCTAGATCTAGAATTATTTTATTCAAAATATATGTGCCAGGTAAGATTCAATAGCTACTCATAAGAGATGAATGATTATTTATCACACGTCTTCGGTTGATTCTATAATCATACAGAGCCCCAAACTTACTGAACTTTTATTATACTTGAAATATTTATACCAGTTTATTTCGACTAATGCAAGTTTTCTTTGTTTTAAATCTTCCTTACACGTGCATTAATAATACAAGTATTGTAGAGGTACAATATTGACAATAGCTCTTCCGCTTTATTACCGTTTGATCTATTTATAAATTTACAGTGTCTCGATGCTTTAGTATAGCCTATATAGATTAGTAAACGGCGTAATGTTATATATTCTCCTTTGGTTGTAGGCTACTGTAAATCTTTTAGATTTTTTGCGTTTTAACGGAAAATAGAAAAGTGCATGAAATGGATATGGAAGCCTGTAGGTGTGGATCCATTTTCTAATTTTTCTATTTTTGGTATTTCTCAGTATATGCCATGTTCGAAATACAAGAACATTGAAACTTTTTTTGTCACGTGTATATATACGTAGAACGAATGTATAGTTTGTACTTCAAAATAATTAAGTATTTTTTTACAAACCCTTTTATACAACACACATCGCAACAAAAAAACGAGTTTTTAAATCCTTGTATGATACTATATGCCCATCGGCAAAAGTTTAATGTACATCTTTTTTTTAGTATAAACCTAAACAATCAATTTCAGTAATCCATTTTTTTATGTAACAAAAAACATATTTTCATTATTTTTTTATAACTTAAATATCTTACAAACCCGCTAATTATTACTCAAAACGTAACATACCATCACGCCGAAAATTAAATTATATTTCTATTCAGGAGCACATGTATAAGCTTTTGACGGATTTTTTTTCTTCTGAAAAAATCTTATATAATTCATATTACGGATCGTATATGATTTCCGACTTTAATATATATAATATCTTTTGATAATATTTTTTTCTTGGTTTCGCGGGTTGTAACTTGTATGTGTACCTATTTAATCTTGTATATTTTTTTAGACCATCTTATTTGTAAGTGGTCACATATATATTATAAAATGACTAACAAAGAGTCAAATGTTTTATGGTCTTTGGCATATATATTATAAAATGACTAACAAAAAGTCAAATGTTTTATGGTCTTTAGGCGTGGGTTGTTACAAGTTGCGACACGTATATAAACGTGCAATTATATTATTTTTCTTTAAATGAGAATTTCAAACTTATATCTAGTATGACATGAATCACTTGAATGAATATAAACAAGATAATTATAGAAAATAATAGTATATTATTGTACTAACACTTAAAAATATGTAAAGAGTGAGGAAAATGATACTCCCTCCGTTCCATAATAAGTGTTCAGTTTGACTTTTTTAATGTTTTTATTATCTTATTTTAACTATAACTATTTTTATGTGTGTTATATAATACTTGCTGAAAATTATACCAATGAAAATACATTTTAAAACCAAACCTATTCATATAACTTTCATCAACTATTACATAACACAAATACAAATATTTATGGTTAAAGTTAAAAAAAAGACTTGTAATATTCCTCAGTGGACAATTAATATGGGACAGAGGTAGTAGCAAAAAGAAATGTTTAATAAACGGGAAGGTTATTAAAAAAGCCATTCGTACCTTTTTAGGTTTTTTATATATTTTCTTTTTTTTATTTTAATTTTTGTTTTAAATTTTTTTTATATATTACAAAATTAAGAAACTGAAAATACGAAAAGAAAACTATAAATTAATAGGTAAAAAACATTAAACCTTCAAAGATATTTAACATAAATTAATTAAAAAACTAAGTTATTCTATAAATGATAGGACCAGAGAGATAAGTGGGTGCGTACTTTTTGATACTTCCTGATGGGCGAGGGGGTCATCTATAGTAACACCCTTGAGTACTTATTTTTTTATTTAAATACTTACTTTTTTATTTAAATAAAACATAAACATGAAATTAATAAAAATGAGAAAGTTGTGTTTTTAAATTGTGAAAGTTCTGTTTTAAAAATGGTAAAAATAATAAGTATTGTGTGAAGAGTTTGTATATGAGGTAATAAGTATTGTGTGAAGAGTTTCTATATAAAATGAGGAATTTGTGTTTAAAAAATGATAAAATGGTGAGTATTTATAAGTAAATATGTGTATTGTAATTTTTTTTAATTAATGTTCAAGGGATAGAAAGAAAGAGGCCCCTACTCTTTTAAAAAAGGGAGAATTTCATATATATTCCTACTTTTAGTCAATATTACATATATATCCAACCTCATAAAAAAATTACATATATATCCAATTTAAAACATAAAATTACATATATGTCCAAAAACTCAATTTTTTTCTTTTCGAAATCATATATCATCGATCTAATGAGACTTTTCATTTTTTACTTAATATAAATCTCACCATCCGGTTCATAGCTTCTTGGTTTCACGTTTATGTGCATTGACTTTTTAAGCACAATGTAAAAGTAATAAAATTTCTAACAAGAATATGATTTTAAGATTATTTAGTCAAATTATTTGGTTCGCTTCAAACCTTATAATTTCAAATAAACAAATAAACATATTCTTGTTAGAAATTCTATTACTTTTACATTGCGTTTAAAGTGTCCAAGCACATAAACGTGAGACCAAGAAGTTAAAAACCGGATGGTGAGATTTATATCGAGTAAAAAATGAAAAGTCCCAATAGATCGATGATAGGTTATTTCGAAAAGGAAAAAAGAAAAAAAATTGAGTTTTTGGACATATATGTAATTTTATGTTTTAGATTGGATATATATGTAATTTTGTTATGAGGTTGGATATATATGTAATTTTGACTAAAAATAAGGATATATATGAAATTCTCCCTTTAAAAAATCACAGTAGTGAGTTACCGTTCATTGTTTCCTAGACAGAAACTTACACGTGAGTTTTGGGGTTTGAACTAGTAACACGTGGAGAGTTTACAACCATTCTGCTTAGCCTAAGATCTTACTCATTTTACCACCAAACGAGAACGACCTATTTAAAAAACTCGAGATCTATATCGATAATATTAACTTCTTCTTCAATATCCATTGAAGTAAATTTTTTTTATCAGAATCCATCTTTTTTAGATAAGATGTATAAAGTTTATATTATAAATATTAGGTTTGAAAGTGTGTATCTATACGCTTTATAATGCATATTTGATTTGTAATTTTAAAATACTTGAAATTTTAACTTACAATAATCAATGCATCGTGTACAAGCAAAATAAATATAATTAAGAATAAAAAAATAAAATAGTAATATTATAACACACAGTTACACTTACGGGTAGTGTACACATATATATACATAATGTACAAACATAATTAATAATATCATTGAGCACCACATTATCATATTTTACAACAAAAAATAACACATTTTACAAGAGTAAAACATATCTCGTACATTCATGTCTCCCTGCTACTTTATCTTCCTTTTCCTTCAATTCTAATTACCACCTATTGCATTTTCCTTTCAATCCCACTCCAGTCTAATTTTTCTCTACTTTTTTGCAAACTAACAAAAATTTGAGATAATGTAATTAATAAATTCTTATTTAACCTGCAATTTTCAAGACAAGCAACATGTCCTCTTCAAATCAGTTAGACATGTATAATGTAACCTGCAATCGATTAATATGTTTATAAACTTTACACATTGCACGAATAGTAAATAATATATTTGAAAAACTGATAGTCGTAGAAATACGTCTTTTAGGAAAAAGAGCGTAAATAGGGCAAGCGAGCACGACGATTTAGGAAAACCGTGTGTGTATGACCCTAAAAGTGAGTTCGTTCTCGAGGAGGCACGTGTGTTGTGTAATGAATTGATTTTGATCGATGATTATATTAAGAAGAAAAGAGAATAGAAATGAGAAATGAAAGAAAAGACGGTTACGAAGACGGATCGAGCTAAGACGAAAACGCGTTCACGTAAAACCGTAAAAAACTACAAAATTTAAAATTTTAACCTAAAAATTCCTAAAAACTACTAAAAATCCACAATAAAATTCTAAGAGTTTACAAAAAATCAAAACTTGCTAAAACCTTTTAATTAGTTAAATAATGACTTTTTAATGCTAATTAAAGCCCTAAAAATCACTTTTAATTATTAAAAAGCCTTAAACAAGATCTAATAGTTTGTAAACCTCAAAAATATCCTAATTAAGCTAAAAACTACTTTTAAAAAATTTAAAACCAAATTAAACTATTTTTAAACACTTAAAAACTATTAAAATCTATTAAAACTTAAATTAAATCTAGAAAATAAATGAAAAGCCTAAAAAATATTTGGAAAGTGACAAAATTCCTAATTATGTGTCCTTAACCTAGGAAAAATGAATAAAGTAGAAAAAACAAACTTTCTATTTTTGGGAATAAAATAATATTAAAATATTCTAAAAAATAAAAAGTTTTTAAATAAATTCTAAAAAATTACCAAAAATCCTAAATAATGTAACTAAGACAAAAATGAAATTAAAAGTTCCTAAAACCTTTTTATTAATTTTATATTAAATTTTAAAGTTGTTAAAAAACCCTAAAATCCTATAAAATTAAAAATTAGACTTTTTGAAAACTTTATTGAATGTAAACCTCAAAAACATAAATCAAAACCTAAGAACTATTTTTTTAAAAATTAAAACCTATTTTAACTATTTTTTAACTAATTAATAATATACGGCTAATTAAAAAATGATAAAAAATAATTAAAGAAGGAGAAAAATACAAACTTGGTTCAGAAAAATCCTAAACCTAATGACAAATCTAAGAAAAATGAAAATGAGCAAATAAGCAAAGCCAATAAGCATTTATGGGCTTATTAAGCTACGGATTATTTAACAAAAGCCCAAACAAACACACCTTAAGTATATTTCGTTTCAAACTCTTACCAGTCAAAGTCCCTAGGGCAACGGTAAGGAGTGTGTGTTGTGAGAGGAGTGGCGCAGGTTCGAGTCCTGGCCACGTCCTTTTTGTTTTTTTTTTTTTTAAAAAAAACTTTTAAAAATACAATCCTGATACTCTTACTTAACTAAAAACACAAATACAATCAATGTTGACAAGATTAAAACAAGATGAAACAAAAAACGTACCCAGTTGGACTTTTCTTTTTAAACACAAGAACTGAAATCTTCACTTGTGCAAAATAGGATCAAGAGGACTTGAACCTTGCTTCTTTGTGGTGATTGATGGACAATATGGCACTCCCACAACCAGTTGGGTTGTGGGAAGTCAAGAATAACAAGAAAACAAGCACAAATCTTAGCAAAAATTCAAGCACAATTCACCAAAATGGCATTCAAGTTTCTGATTAAGGACTTATGCAGTTCTGATATGATTTGCTGGTTCAAATGGCATAAGAGTGAGATTCAATGCACACAAACTTACACACAATCCAATCAAGTGACAAATGAATGACAACAAATCCTAACTAGACCTAGTATCTAACAGATTTCCAAATTGGAGGCATAATCAAACACAAATCCTGGCAAATCAAAGACTTACTGATTTTTTGACCAAGTTTTCAATATTTTTGCATACCAAAGTGTTCAAAACCTGTCCAAATTGAAAACTAGGTACTAGTACTAGCTAATAACAAGTAAATGAGTGAAATCAACAGGTTTTAACACACAAATTTCCAAAGAAACTCAAGTGAATATGCAGATCCAAACACCCCTTACAAACTGATAAACACAATTAAACAAAGCAAATCTCTTTTAAGCTACACCAAACTGATTCAAAAAGCTTCTATCATGCATATTACACCTAAAAGAACTCAAATCAAACCACATAAACAACTTTGCATGCAGATCACACAAAATGCACAAAATTCATAAAACTAAAAATTTAAATGGGAAACAAGAAATCACCTTAAGGGACCTACATCCAGGTCCCTTAGTGGCTGCTTTGCCACCTCCTATAGGCTGGGGCCTATGCAGGACCTTGGACAACACTCCTTCAACAAATCTGCTAAGAGAAAAGTAGAATACAAGCACAAATAATACACCAAAATCTGATTTTAGACTTTTTAGAAACCTTTTGAAAAACCTTTTCAATATTTCTCAAAAACTTTCCTATGCAGTACCTTAACCAATCAAGTTATATCCCATAAATCCAACTCTCAATACAAAATTTCACCAAGAAAAACCAAATTCAGAAACTTTTTCTAAAAAATTTCAAAACATGAAATGTTTTGAACAAATATGAATGGAACTCAGATTTTACTCAACAAACATATACCAACTTTTAAAAACAATAAAAGGAATTACATTTATATAAAAACACCAACTTTAATTTCTTAAAAAGGAATTACAATTTTTGGAGTAAAATATGGAACAAGCTTATAGGGACACATACGTCTCCTATATATACTAACTAATAGAACAATGTAGAAGCCTGAATAAAATAATACAAGAAAATCAAATCCTAAAACCCGAATGAATGGAATTCCAGGAATGCCCTTTGTCTTTTGAATTTGAAAACTGGTCAAGATGCTCTCATGTGAATGCCAGCTCTTTGGGATGATCTTGGACGTTCTTATGTGCTTGGGGACCAAGGACTTCATCATATGCGTTGGTTTGGTCGGGTATTGGGTTTGGGGACGAAAGTGATGGGCAGGGGAGGGTCCCACAAGACACATGGGTGTGTCTTGTGGTGGTTTGAGAGGTGGGATCAAGTGAGGTTGAGGTTAATTAATAATCTGGACAAAAAGGGGAAAAACCCCTTTGATTTTGGGATTAATCAAACCTGGGGATATTAGGGTTTATGGGGGTGTTTAGCACCAGTTTAATCCAAAATGGGGGTTAAGTATTTTTAAAATACTTGTTTGGGGGGAAAAATAAGTGGGGTTTGACTGGTCTTTGACCAGTTTAATTTAAACTTGGGTTTTGGGTTTGTGGGTGGGCAGGTCGGGTAAGGGTTTGGGTATTTGGGTGGGTTATGTGACGTGTCAAGAGCTGAGTGGGTGAGGAGGTTTGGTTAGTTGGCAGAAAAGACCCCCAAGCTTGCTTCTTTTGTTCACTTTGTTATAAATAGCCATCAACGCCCATTTTGCACTAGACAACTTTGGAGGACTTGTCAAAAATGGCACAAAATGTTCCAAAACTTTTTCCAAGGGCTTCAAATGCAATTTCTTCATTTTCTAAGGGCTGATCTTGTATAGTCTTCAAACTTTAGGGACCCTATTCATAATTTTGAATATTTGAGGGGTATAAAGTGTAAATCTTCATAAATTGAGGGACCAAACTTGACAATCTTCAATTCTTCAAGGGTATTTTTGGAAATTCAAAACTTGGGCCTGGTTCATTGTGCGGCTTCGTTTCCCGTGTTCGTTTTTGATTGATTCTTGTGATCTTTTGCCATTTCCTCAATATCCGTACCTAAAAATACACAAGTAACAAACACGAGCATATATTTGGTAGTTTTAATGACATTTTGTGCATTTTAAGCCCGATTTGGACGATGAGACCATGTATAAAAGCAGTCTCATCACTCCCCCATACTAAACCATTGCCGTGTCCTCACGCAATGCTAGAATAAAGTATCATAGCACCTCCAAAATTCAATTTTATTCACTTTATTGAAATGATAAACTAGCTACTACTACTACTATTACTACTTGTGTTTTAGACATAATGTATGATTTTCATCGCAAAATGGGACGTTTAGGTTCATAGAACAAGAACACGTGAATGCTTCGTTAGAAATAATTTCATCGTCCTCGATTTTCACCTTAATTCCATGCCAAGCGTGCAACGAGATCATTGTCATTATAAGTTAGTAATGCTAACACTACTCATATGCCCTAATCACGTACTTATTCTCCCATTATTCCTAAGTTGTATCTCTTATATTTTATTTTGTCTTAATGATCACGAGGATACATCATTGACTAATGCGATAATAGAGATTTAGGTCTAAAAATAGAGTCCTAACGGTGTAACTAAGACCATCAAATCAATAACCCCTCCTAATAGACTACGATGTTAAAAAATTAAGCTGACAAGAAGAATCGATAAACACGGTTTTATAACGGTTTTGAACATGAGACTTATTACCAAGACTTTTATATGCCCCCTAACGGAAGGGCCTTATTATCTTTGGTATACCTCCATCTTTTATTCAACTTCGCCATGAAGCTTTTATTATGACTTCGGTCTTGCCTTGCCTTTTATTATCCGCCTCATCGGTGGTTTTATTAGCCAAAGACGTATATCCTCACGCTAAAGCGAATTTTGGATCTTTAAAGCTTCGAAGATTAAGGCTTGATCACTTTCAATTTTGCATAGATTTTAGGCCTTGTGGGGCTTCAAATTGTTTGCTAGATTTAGGTGAGCACTTGAAATCTTATTATTGGGTGAAGCTTTCGATTATTGGGGTGCCAATACTTCAAAACCGTGACGCTGGCGATACCTTAATGTCTTCCCAATTTAATTAAACGGAAGCTACTAGAAGAGACTAGAAACCCAACAATCCTAACTAAACCGCTAAGTCAATATTTATTAAGCAAAAAATATTTACATGCGAAGGGAGAATAAGCAAACAACGAGAACACATGAGTTTTTGAAAGAATACGAGTACTCTACGTTTAGCATAGTAACTTATAATTAACTATATCATTTCTCGTCCTCATTTAAGAGACTTAGCCTAATGTGTAGTTAAGGAATCAAAGCTAAGTGCTCAACACGCACGGTCGAGTCAAAAATTACTCTTATTCTCGCCATCGGAAAACCTACATTCGTGTCTTAAACACTTATAAAACATGAGAAAAAATTTTAAAATTTGGCCATTTTTAGCCTTATTTTGCAACAAAAACGATAAACAAAACGATAAACTTTGAAAAGCGTGAAGGTTTGGCAAGGCAAGTATCTATTCACCCCCCCCCCCCCCATACTAAAGTTAAACATTGTCCACAATGTTTCGAGTCTAGGGGTGCAAACACCCCCAAACTAGAGACGTAGTCGAATGCCTAATCTAGCATGGAAAGGGTGTAACCAACAAATTAATAGCCGTTTATGAAGTGTGCTAAAAACCTAAGGTTAGAACATAAAAGGATATATCATGGATATTGGGAAATGTCTCCAAAGCAAACGATCGAGTGCTCCCATAAAACGAACACGAGAGGCTCCAATCGTGAAGATCATGATCTAAAAACCACAATTCACAAACAACCACGGAACAAAGGTTGGAAGGGCACAAATCCCTTCACATTAACTAATTAGAAAGCAATAATATGTACATGGATAAGCATGGGACTCCCCCACGAGGCACCTTGTTTTTGATAACCGAGTCAAAAGCTCGACTCGAATCCCCATAAATGTGATAATTTAGGGATAATCATGGTGTGGTCAATTTTTTGTGGGGCTTACATGATAAACAAGGCCCAAAAACAACCGGTATAAAGGACTAAGTCCTTTGATGGTGCAAAATACCGGGATCGAAGATGGCGTTCTCGTTTTTATTGGAAAAACAAATCAACGCCACTTTGTCAATGGTCAACAAAAACTCAAAGAGTTTCAAGAAAATAGGAGAGAAGAAATAGAAGGGTGGGACAATGGGTAAGTCATACAAACATTGAGCTACTCGAGGTAGACTCGCACCAATCAAATGAAAAGATTTTCCATTTATTGCATCGGTGGAAGACCGAGATTTCCCTTTATAAGCAATTCCAGGATCAAATATCTCGTCCTCGGTGGAGAAAGGGGAGGGAACATAAGGGGATTCCCCCACACTAAGTCCACACAAAGCATTGTCAAAAGGAGAATACACGCGGTGATGACGGAGTTAGAATTGTAGAAGAATCTTTTAAATTCAAGTTGAAATCTTTTCCTTTTTCATCTTTTACACTCTCCTTGTGAAAACCTAATTTGATTATGTCAAAAATATTTGGTGTATCTAAAGCAATGTTAGTCACACTAAAAATTCTCACATTTTGAAATCTTTTTGGTTTAGGTGGTGGTAAGTTTTCAAATCTTTTGTCAACAAAGAAAACTTCCCCATCGGGATCAACGTATTCATCATCCGAAGAATCACTCGAGATTGGAATCGTAGGCTTAACACTCTTAACCTCCACCGGCGGAGGGGACGGAACTTCATTTTTCTCAACAACTCCTAAAACTCTATTTGAAATCTTTTTGCAAATGCTTTTGATGGGATTGACATTGTACAAAGATGTGATAGAATACACATGAGAAAGAGTGGAGTTTTGGGTTGCATTAATGACGAGTTCTTCCTCATTGAAACGAAGAGTGATTTTCCTTGCATGCACATCGATAAGTGCTCTCGAGGTATCCAAAAAAGATCGACCTAAAATTAACGGAACTTTAGGATCGATGGGAATGTCAACAACAATGAAGTCTACAGGATAGTAGAACTTTCCAACTTTCACAAAGACGTCCTCGGCAACTCCACAAGCTAGAATCGTAGAATGATCGGCCATTTCGATTGACATTCTTGAAGGAGTGAGATTGGGAAGATTAAGCGGTTTAAAAATCTCAAGAGGCATCAAATTAATACTAGCACCAAGATCAGCCAAGGCGTAGCATTCTTCCATGTCTTGTATAGCACATGGGATTATAAACTTTCCAGGATCACCGACTTTTTGAGGTATGCGGCTTAGAAAAACCGATGAACAACTAGACGATTTTTGCAATTTTTCTTTGTTATTCAACATACTTTTGAAGTTCGCGGCAAATCGAGGAATCATGACTAAGGCGTCGGCAAAAATTATATTAAAATGCAAGTCACGAAACATTTTCATAAAGAGTTCAAATTGATAATTATTTCGTTCTTGTGCCTTTTCCTTGTCTCGTCTTGAAGGGTAGGGTAAAGGTGGTGTGGGTTGGGGCAAAGTAGGCATAGGCATAGGCCTTGGAATCTCGGGTTCCATGATTGGTGTAGGTTCAAACGTAGGTGTGGTTTGAGCGGTACTTCGTGGGCTTGTAATTTGCTCCTTTTCTACCACAACCTCGGGTTCTTTCTCTTTTTCCTTCTCCATAGAAGTACTTGGACGAGAAATGGGTTCTTTGAAAGTTTTACCACTACGAGTAGTAATAACCTTCAATTCTCCTTTCGGGTTCACGATGGTATCACTAGGAAGACCACCCGAAGAAGAGGGCTTACACATGATAGCTTCAAACATTTTAGCCATTCGGTCCTCAAACTTTGATTGCCTAGCATCCGCTTTTAACAATTCTTGCTTAATCTCATGTTGACCTTGCTCCATTTTTTGTTGATTTTGTTGGAGACGTATGACATTTCCTTCCATTTTATTAGCATGAGTTTTGAGTTCATTAGCAAGTTCGTTTTTAAGCTCGTTTTTCAACTCCGATCTTAAGCTAACCATTTCACGTTGCATATTGTCAAACTTAGCATCATTAGCCTTAGCATAATTCAAAAATTCTCCTTGAAGATTTTTGGTGTGATCATTTTGAAAACCTTGAGTCGATGTTTGAAAATCACGGTTTTGGTTTTGGTTTGAAATTTGCCCATTACCACTTTGATAATTACCCTTGTTGTAATTTCTTTGATTTCCTTGGTAATTTCCTCCTTGATTGTTGTTTCGATAGTTATTAGCATTTTTTTGTGGAGCTTGATTTTGGCGGGAACCTTGACCGATTTGGTTATAAGTTCCCGTGGCTACATAAGCACTCGAAGTGTTACCATCCGCGGTAATGCACTCGGAAAAATCATGAGCTCCACCACACGAAATACAACTCTTAGCAACCGCTTTAACCGAAGCGGAATTCGAAGCTTCTTGAGCTTTCCAATGAGACATAAGAGTCGAAAACCTATCGAAAAACCGATTCTCCACATTTGCTTCATCTTGCAAGGCATTAATGGAACGAGATGATGACGAGCCCAAATTGGCAATACTCGGTGTGTTACGAAGGCTATAGACCTTAGACCTATTTTCTATGATTTTCAAAGCCTCATTGGTCGTTTTGCACAAAAAATTACCACCCGCTGCGGCATTTAAGTAATCTCGTTCATGATCATTAAGCCCATTATAAAAAGTGTCAATTTGATGCAATTCGGAAAAATCATGGTGTGGACATTCATGTAACATTTCTTTAAACCTTTCCCAAGCCATTGAAAAACTTTCATTAGGTCTTTGTGTAAAACGTGAAATCTCGTTTTTCAAATGTGTTGTCTTAGATGGTGGAAAAAATTTATTCACAAATTTAGACACGAGATCGGCCCATGTCAAAATCGAATTCGGTGGTTCTTTCTCAAGCCATATCTTGGCGGGTCCATCTAACGAGTAAGGAAACAACATCATCTTAATGGCATCGTGTGGTACATCCTTAAACTTGCTTGTCGCGGTGAGACGATTAAATTGCCTAATGTGATAATGTGGGTTGTCTTTTTCGTGTCCGCGAAACTTGTTTGCTTGAAGCATAGACATTAAACCCGTCTTGATCTCAAAGTTCTCCGCAAGGATGGCGGGAATCACAATGGCCTCTCCAAAACCCTCGGTGGGTGCTTGAAGTAACTCCATCATAGTACGATTAGCCATGATAGCTTCTTGTTCTACAATAGGTTCCTCACTTGGAGACTCCTCACTAGAATGAGTTGGAGTGGGAGTTTTGTTCTTTCGTCTACGTGCACGTTTTGCTTGATTACGAGTTAGCATAAACGTCACGTACAACGAGGAGACGAGCAAAGAAGATTCTTTTTGGTATTTTGTATTTTTTCAATTTTTTTGTGGTTTTTGATGATATTAACTTTTTTGGAAATTGGTGAATGTATTAAGTAGAAAATAATCTACAAATCTCCTCTTTAATCAAATCTCTTGATTAAAGAAGCCTCAAGGAATGAAAACGATCACGTGAAGTGAACGCCTTCGATGACTTTAGAACGATGGTGGAACACCAAATCGTTCAAGAGGGTTTAATCAATAGAAACCAAGAAAATATATATGATATGTAATAATACTTTGGGCGGCAAAACCCTCGATTCACTCTCAAAATCAAATACGCACAAGCAAGCGGAGGAAACGAGGCGGCGCGAAGCACTTAAGAGCCTTTTTCCTTTAGGTCGTGAAATACAACCGCCTTATACCCACCTTATAGTTTGTATTATCAAGATTAAGCTTCACGAAAGTATTTATCTATTTTTGCCTTTTTTCTTTGGTTTGAGATTCGAATACAATGATTGGGTAATGACCTCCCAAGTCAAGGTTGTGATTTCTCACGTATTTGGAGTACTTGTGAATTTATTGTTCTACGTATACAATATAGTAATAGTATTCACACAAAAACCGAAAAACGATAATACGTTTTAGTAGAGTGCTACTAATACAAATACTATTTATGGCTAATATAAAAAACAACAATGGTTCAATCAAAACACAACACGCCTCCCCGGAAGCGGCGCCAAAATGATAGTCGTAGAAATACGTCTTTTAGGAAAAAGAGCGTAAATAGGGCAAGCGAGCACGACGATTTAGGAAAACCGTGTGTGTATGACCCTAAAAGTGAGTTCGTTCTCGAGGAGGCACGTGTGTTGTGTAATGAATTGATTTTGATTGATGATTTTTTTAAGAAAAAAAGAGAATAGAAATGAGAAAGGAAAGAAAAGACGGTTACGAAGACGGATCGAGCTAAGACGAAAACGCGTTCACGTAAAACCGTAAAAAACTACAAAATTTAAAAATTTAACCTAAAAATTCCTAAAAATTTCTAAAAATCCACAATAAAATTCTAAGAGTTTACAAAAAATCAAAACTTGCTAAAACCTTTTAATTAATTAAATAATGACTTTTTAATGCTAATTAAAGCCCTAAAAATCACTTTTAATTATTAAAAAGCCTTAAACAAGATCTAATAGTTTGTAAACCTCAAAAATATCCTAATTAAGCTAAAAACTATTTTTAAAAATTTTAAAACCAAATTAAACTATTTTTAAACACTTAAAAACTATTAAAATCTATTAAAACTTAAATTAAATCTAGAAAATAAATGAAAAGCCTAAAAAATATTTGGAAAGTGAAAAAATCCCTAATTATGTGTCCTTAACCTAGGAAAAATGAAAAAAGTAGAAAAAACAAACTTTCTATTTTTGGGAATAAAATAATATTAAAATATTCTAAAAAATAAAAAGTTTTTAAATAAATTCTAAAAAATTACCAAAAATCCTAAATAATGTAACTAAGACAAAAATGAAATTAAAAGTTCCTAAAACCTTTTTATTAATTTTATATTAAATTTTAAAATTGTTAAAAAACCCTAAAATCCTATAAAATTAAAAATTAGACTTTTTGAAAACTTTATTGAATGTAAACCTCAAAAACATAAATCAAAACCTAAGAACTATTTTTCTAAAAATTAAAACCTATTTTAACTATTTTTTAACTAATTAATAATATACGGCTAATTAAAAATGATATAAAAATAATTAAAGAAGGAGAAAAATACAAACTTGGTTCAGAAAAATCCTAAACCTAATGACAAATCTAAGAAAAATGAAAATGAGCAAATAAGCAAAGCCAATAAGCAGTTATGGGCTTATTAAGCTACGGCTTATTTAACAAAAGCCCAAACAAACACACCTTAAGTATATTTCGTTTCAAACTCTTACCAGTCAAAGTCCCTAGGGCAACGGTAAGGAGTGTGTGTTGTGAGAGGAGTGGCGCAGGTTCGAGTCCTGGCCACGTCCTTTTTTTTTTTTTTTTTTTTTTTGAACTTTTAAAAACACAATCCTGTTACTCTTACTTAACTAAAAACACAAATACAATCAATGTTGACAAGATTAAAACAAGATGAAACAAAAAACGTGCCCAGTTGGACTTTTCTTTTTAAACACAAGAACTGAAATCTTCACTTGTGCAAAATAGGATCAAGAGGACTTGAACCTTGCTTCTTTGTGGTGATTGATGGACAATATGGCACTCCCACAACCAGTTGGGTTGTGGGAAGTCAAGAATAACAAGAAAACAAGCACAAATCTTAGCAAAAATTCAAGCACAATTCACGAAAATGGCATTCAAGTTTCTGATTAAGGACTTATGCAGTTCTGATATGATTTGCTGGTTCAAATGGCCTAAGAGTGAGATTCAATGCACACAAACTTACACACAATCCAATCAAGTGACAAATGAATAACAACAAATCCTAACTAGACCTAGTATCTAACAGATTTCCAAATTGGAGGCATAATCAAACACAAATCCTGGCAAATCAAAGACTTACTGATTTTTTGACCAAGTTTTCAATATTTTTGCATACCAAAGTGTTCAAAACCTGTCCAAATTGAAAACTAAGTACTAGTACTAGCTAATAACAAGTAAATGAGTGAAATCAACAGGTTTTAACACACAAATTTCCAAAGAAACTCAAGTGAATATGCAGATCCAAACACCCCTTAAAAACTGATAAACACAATTAAACAAAGCAAATCTCTTTTAAGCTACACCAAACTGATTCAAAAAGCTTCTATCATGCATATTACACCTAAAAGAACTCAAATCAAACCACATAAACAACTTTGCATGCAGATCACACAAAATGCACAAAATTCAGAAAACTAAAAATTTAAATGGGAAACAAGAAATCACGTTAAGGGACCTACATCCAGGTCCCTTAGTGGCTGCTTTGCCACCTCCTATAGGCTGGGGCCTATGCAGGACCTTGGACAACACTCCTTCAACAAATCTGCTAAGAGAAAAGTAGAATACAAGCACAAATAATACCCCAAAATCTGATTTTAGACTTTTTAGAAACCTTTTGAAAAACCTTTTCAATATTTCTCAAAAACTTTCCTATGTAGTACCTTAACCAATCAAGTTATATCCCATAAATCCAACTCTCAATACAAAATTTCACCAAGAAAAACCAAATTTAGAAACTTTTTCTGAAAAATTTCAAAACATGAAATGTTTTGAACAAATATGAATGGAACTCAGATTTTACTCAACAAACATATACCAACTTTTAAAAACAATAAAAGGAATTACATTTATATAAAAACACCAACTTTAATTTCTTAAAAAGGAATTACAATTTTTGGAGTAAAATCTGGAACAAGCTTATAGGGATACATACGTCTCCTATATATACTAACTAATAGAACAATGTAGAAGCCTGAATAAAATAATACAAGAAAATCAAATCCTAAAACCCTAATGAATGGAATTCCAGGAATGCCCTTTGTCTTTTGAATTTGAAAACTGGTCAAGATGCTCTCATGTGAATGCCAACTCTTTGGGATGATCTTGGACGTTCTTATGTGCTTGGGGACCAAGGACTTCATCATATGCGTTGGTTTGGTCGGGTATTGGGTTTGGGGACGAAAGTGATGGGCAGGGGAGGGTCTCACAAGACACATGGGTGTGTCTTGTGGTGGTTTGAGAGGTGGGATCAAGTGATGTTGAGGTTAATTAATAATCTGGACAAAAAGGGGAAAACCCCCTTTGATTTTGGGATTAATCAAACCTGGGGATATTAGGGTTTATGGGGGTGTTTAGCACCAGTTTAATCCAAAATGGGGGTTAAGTATTTTTAAAATACTTGTTTGGGGGGAAAATAAGTGGGGTTTGACTGGTCTTTGATCAGTTTAATTTAAACTTGGGTTTTGGGTTTGTGGGTGGGCTGGTCGGGTAAGGGTTTGGGTATTTGGGTGGGTTATGTGACGTGTCAAGAGCTGAGTGGGTGAGGAGGTTTGGTTAGTTGGCAGAAAAGACCCCCAAGCTTTTTTCTTTTGTTCACTTTGTTATAAATAGCCATCAACGCCCATTTTGCACTAGACAACTTTGGAGGACTTGTAAAAAATGGCACAAAATGTTCCAAAACTTTTTCCAAGGGCTTCAAATGCAATTTCTTCATTTTCCAAGGGCTGATCTTGTATAGTCTTCAAACTTTAGGGACCCTATTCATAATTTTGAATATTTGAGGGGTATAAAGTGTAAATCTTCATAAGTTGAGGGACCAAACTTGACAATCTTCAATTCTTCAAGGGTATTTTTGGCAATTCAAAACTTGGGCCCGGTTCATTGTGCGGCTTCGTTTCCCGTATTCGTTTTTGATTGATTCTTGTGATCTTTTGCCATTTCCTCAATATCCGTACCTAAAAATACACAAGTAACAAACACGAGCATATATTTGGTAGTTTTAATGACATTTTGTGCATTTTAAGCCCGATTTGGACGATGAGACCATGTATAAAAGCAGTCTCATCAAAAACCTCCGATATAAGCATTTAACCGTGATTCAAAACAAAAATTCATACACACAAATTCGCGCCATCAGATTTTGTCGACATATTTCATCGCCCTAAAAATATACATACCAAACTCGACGTCAAACATAATATTATTACATTCGAATAGGAAAACTTAAGACTATGTTAGGCAAAAAGAAACTCACACATGGATCTTCCGTCTTGGACTTTTTTTAAGAATATACATTTGTCAAGCGTTATGCAACATGTCATCAAGAAAACAGGTATTCGAGATGAATTCTCCAATTCCACCAATGAAGTTGGCCAAGATTAAGCTAATTTTTTTCCGAAATTATGTAATAAACAAGAAATTGTTGTTGATAGGCACGAGTATTTGGTTATCCGTAAATTAGATTATTGTCAAGAAAAAAGAAATAAATAAAAAAGAATCATTCACATGAAAATTTTATTTCATAATACTCGTCGTTACAACGCGCGATACCCTGGTAGTATAAGTGAAAAGGTATAGGGTATTTATAGAGTATGTTTATTTATGTTTTTAAAGATTTTGTTTTCAATAAATGATCGACGGTATTTTTTTAAAGTTGGGGTGTTTTTGGTAACGAATCGGTTGTAAATACAACAATGTTAATGTTTTAATAGTCTAGGGTGTAATAGGCGGTATGCATCTTCGATGGAATTGATCGAGACTCGCGACCGAGCGATTATAGGTAGTCTTAATAATGTCTACACTAGGATTGTGCTTGGGAGAGAGCTTATTAGAGCTTATCTGGGTTTAGGCTTTTTAAATAAGTTTTTTTTGTCACACACTCACATAGGCTTATGAAAAAGTTTATGGAAGCTTTTACAAGCCATAAGTTTTTATAAGCCCAAACCCATTCAAAGCGATTTAATGGGGCTTATATATAGTCAAATTTTTTAAATATTTTTTAAAATATAATTGATGATAATACAAAAGCTGGAAATATATCTAAACTTAGATTGATATGTTTGAATGTGATTTTACTTATTAATAAACTTTAACTCTAACTCCAAACATCATTTTTAAAATATAAAATTCAAATTGCGGCTTACACTATAAAAAAAATTTTACCACACTTTTTTACACATTTTTTAATAATTTGGAAAATATTTTGAACTTATAAAAATAACTACATAAATAAGTGTGAACAATTTTAAAACACCACACTTGTATATGTTGCATCAAAAGTACTTTTTAATATGAATAATTAATACTTTTTCCACACTTTCAAGTCAGTGTGGACCTTTTTTGTTACATCCAAATTTTTCACACTTCTAATTTGTGAGATTATTCAATACTACAAATGAGGTCCACACTTTTTCTTTGAACAACAATTAAGGTCCATACTTTGAAAATGTAAAAAAAAGTTATGAAATATTTTAATAAAAAAGTGTTACTTTTAATTGCAGCTATTATGTGTATGATTTTTTTTTAAATTGTAAATTTTACACAGTTACAAACATAAATAAATTCAAAATTTTTTACCTATTTATCTGATAAAAATGGTAAGAACATGCTAATTTTTTTTAGTGTTAGTTCGAGCTCCAAGTTCTCCTCATGCCCCATCCTTAAATCAATTATTTCTAGAGGTGAAAATCTTGTCCAACGTATAATTAATGGGCACTTTTGGTACTAGTTGTAAACTACTCCGTAATTGACACTTTTTGACATTAGTTATAAGCTATTAAAAACAGTCGAAAATGTAAAAAATTGATGAAAACATTGACAAATTATAAATTAATAATGCATTTATTTATTGAAAGACCCCCACCTTTTTAAAAATAGGTGTTACGGCATTTTTTAAAATATCTTCATTCCTAGAAAATCTTGTATTCATGCTATAAATATCCATCATCAAACCAGTGTCATTACCAGAAGCTAAAAGTCTAAATCAAAGATCAAGAGGCAGATTTTTAACTATTCGATCTTCATGGGTACGTGTGATTATACTTGTCTTGAATCTTGCTTCTATTTTTTGAAGCTTTTATGACTATACATACGTATTACTGTATTTATGCTGTATGGTTTTATGCGTTTATATACTTAGATAGTTTCTCTATTCATGCAACTTCATACAATCACACATTCACATATTGAGCACATTGCATACACTTGTCAAAGGTCTTTAGTCTCCTTCTCGGGTTTATCTAGTGCATGATCTGTCAACATCTCACCTCTCCATACATCGCTCAAACAAAATTGGGTATTATTGTTGTTGTTGTTGACGATGATACTTCTCTTTAATCTATTTAGCTAGTAGCTATGTACTAGTATTCAATTAGGTTTGAGTTAAATTATCTAATACTTTAACTCGAGTGCAAAACATTACTTGATATGTGTTATAATAAGGTAAGATATGAAAAATATTTGAATCGGCCAATCGACATATGAGAAGAGAAAGACAAATTTTGAGGACATACGATGTTTGAAAAATGTGCTTCTCACGTAAACCGACCACAAAAAACTAACCACGACTGAATTTGCATTTGAACCATACTATTAAAATGATATATCTAATCAGATTTCTTATCTTGTTCATATCTTTCATTTTGATAGCATCATCGACTAAATTGGGTGGCGAGATGGTCATGGGCGGGAAGAAAGCAATTCCAGATGTCACTGCCGCTGATGTAGTCGCTATTGCAAAACTCGGAGTAGATGAGCATAACAAAGAGGCCGGAACATCTCTCGAGTTTGTAAAAATCATTAATGGAGAGACCCAAGTGATGAATGGGATGTTTTACTTTTTAACTATCACAGCAAAGGATGGTGATGTCGAGAACAATTATGATGCTACTCTTCGGACCAAGACTGATGAGCCAGGATATGAGCTGGTGTCTTTTAAAGGACCCCTTTTGAAGAACTGAGTCATGTTTCTTAACGACTATGTTAATCTTCATACCTCATATGGATGTTGTTGTTGTTGTTTTCCATGTTATTGTTGATGTTGCTTTGGTTGTTGTTGTTCACTTGTTGTTGTTGATCTTTTGAATAAAACTTACCATGTTGTAAGGAAGTTAATAATTGGCACTTTGAAATGAGATTTTTGTGTTGATTGGTTTACTCATGATTTTTGAGGTTATACCCTACTGTGATAAACCTAAAAGAAAAAAAGAAGCACACCCGCTCAAATTAATTAATGACCGTTTTAACTGCATCGTAAAGCAAGTATGTGAACTTTAGACGGGAGAAGCTTGTTCCAGCTCGTGATTAAGTGTTTGAGATGGTCTTTCGCATTATCATGTACTCCCTCCGTCCCAAAATTATAGTCCACCTTTCCATTTCGGTTTGTCCCAATTTAATTGTCCACTTCTAAAACTTCTAAAAATAGATAGGAATTTTAGATCGAGATTACTAGTTTACCCTTAAGTGAAATCATAATTACAAACTTTACAAAGGTTTTTAATTAATTAGTTAAGGGTAAAACTGTCTTTTTGCAAAAAGTAAGAGAGAGAAAGCTGAAAAGGTATTACTTTTCTTAAACTGTGTGTTTTTTGTCGGGGGACAATAATTTTGGGACGGAGGGAGTAGTAGTTTTAGTTAGATTAGATTAGGAATAATATCAACATTGTGTTCATTAGATTTACTTTTTACTTATCTACTTTCAATTATTGTTTGAGACTCGTTCAAATATAAATAAGCTTCTAGCAAACAGAAAACACATCATAAGAGCGAGTTTTGTGATTTTTACCTCATGATCGATCAATCAATCATGGTAGGAGTTGGATCACAGTAGTTTGCTCTTCGTTGGTTACGGGTTCTTTTTGGACGTGAGTTTGCCTTTGAGAGGACCTTTTAGTCATTAAGGATAAAATATTTTCACTTGACAATACTATAGAAGGTAAGGAGATCATCCGTTGGAAGAAATTTAGTGGATCTTTTACTCGTGAACGTGTCTCTAAAGATAGATTATTTTCAAGCGGAAATGGTCGTAATGAAGAAAACAATAACGATGGTAATGAAACCGACGTAGGCAGTGTGGCACCCAATTCTTCGGTCAATGGAAATGAAGATATAAAACCGAACATTTCAGAAAAAAAAAAAATGTCTTCGCCTTTAGCAGTCTTGGATCTCCCTTTATGACTTACAAATTTGAGAGAGAGAAGGCCTATATCCAGAAAATTTCAGTGGTACTCGATGTTTGCAAGAAACGGACAAACGGACCAAGGGTTCATCAGAGAACGATGCTGATGGTTCGTCAGAGAAAGATGGGTATGAATCTGAGCCCGCTAATTCTTCCGCTGCAGAACTGGATCAGAATATTTCAGTACCATTATCTTGTGTTGATCATCACAAGAAGTATACTTAAAAGATCTTTCTCAATCCATGCTACTTGTTTTCATTTAACTTCAAGCATTAGAGATTACAAGATGGGCGGCTTGAGCGGGTCTTTTTGGGTACTTAAAATATCTTTCTCAAGTATTTGGTTTTCTGTCATACTTGAACATATTATTTGATTGAACGATTGACAATGATCACTGATCATGACATTAAGTACTTGTTTATGTACTTGATCGAGCTTTTTATATACGAAGGCGGCTATTCATCATAATTAATAATTTTGAAAAATGATGTTTCGTTCTTTCTTGTTTTTAAGCATACCTTACCCGATGAACGTATCATAGAAACATGCTCTCTGTTTAGTTATCTTCTCACTATGATTATGCAAAGAAGACAATGAAAGTTGTATACACTTAAGATTATACCGATATTTATGATTATTGCGGTGGCACTCTACCAGCGAAAACACGCAGTTGACTCGGTAAAAAAAGGTTAATTCAAGAAAATAGTATGGGTTCAATCCCAACCCTTGACGAAAAGTCACTGTGGCAGTTGAACTTCGCCTGTGTAGTTAAGCTAACTAAATTCTCGTATAGATGAGAAGTTAAGCTAACATCCCCAATATGTCTACAAGTGTTACCAACTTATCTACTTATAACCATATTCAACAACCCATGTCTTCTATATAAATCAAAATAAGAGCATACATTCTCAACCCGACTCGAAACACTTTCTTAGTTTATATACTTCATTAAAACCCAATGGCACGTAGCAACTTCAGTTTGTTTTCGGTGATACTACTTTCCATCACTTTAGCCACATTTAGTGGAGGGCATTTTGTTGCTGATGCACGTAAACTTTTGGACGTACCTGATATTCCAAAGCCAGGAATTCCAGAAATCCCAAAGGATTTTCCGAAACCCACACTTCCTGATATTCCGAAGCCTGAGCTGCCCCAGATTCCTAAGTCCGCAGTTCCTGATGTTCCAAAGCCCGAGGTTCCAGTGATTCCTAAGCCTGAAGTACCGGAGCTTCCAAAGCCAACACTTCCCAAGGTTCCAAAGCCTGAGGTCCCTGTGATTCCAAAACCTGAATTTCCGGAGCTTCCAAAGCCCAAAATTCCAGAGATTACCAAGCCCGTACTTCCCGAGGTTCCAAAGAATGACGTCCCCGTGATTCCTAAGCCTGAGATACCGGAGCTTCCAAAGCCTACCCTTCCTGAGGTTCCAAAGCCCGAGGTTCCCGTGATTCCTAAGCCCGAGATCCCTGTGCTTCCCAAACCTGAAGTTCCAGAACTTCCAAAGCTCAAACTTCTCGAGGTTCCAAAGGCTGAAGTTCCTGTGATCCCCAAGCCTGAAGTACCAGAGGTTCCAAAGCCTACACTTCCCAAGGTTCCAAAACCTGAGTTCCCCGTGCTTCCTAAACCTGAAGTTCCCGAGCTTCCAAAGCCCACACTTCCCGAGGTTCCAAAGCCAGAGGTTCCTGTAATTCCAAAGC
This sequence comes from Glebionis coronaria, assembly GCA_025667525.1. Taxonomy (NCBI): domain Eukaryota; kingdom Viridiplantae; phylum Streptophyta; class Magnoliopsida; order Asterales; family Asteraceae; genus Glebionis; species Glebionis coronaria. The sequence continues at coordinate 135,083 of JANFOE010001452.1, read as the reverse complement.
CCGAAGTACCACAGCTTCCAAAGCCCACACTCCCCAAGATTACCAAGCCCGCATTCCTGATGTACCAAAGCCAGAAGTGCCAGAGATTCCGAAGCCCAAAGTTCCTGAGTTCCCAAAGGCTGCAGTTCCAGAGATTCCTAAACCTTCTGTTCCCGAGATTCCAAAACCAGAGCTACCTACACTGCCAAAGCCAGAATTACCAAAGTTTCCAACTATTCCTGAGTTTCCTAAGGAGTTCCCTATCCCTTCCTTGCCCCATCACTAGAGCACTACTTTTAGTGACTATTTCTGCATTATAAATGTTATGTTCAACCTTTATTCTTTTTATGTAACGCATACTTCCTTAACATATGTTACCGATTGGTTGTTTGATTAATTTATTACATGCACATATAGTTAATTAATATTTCACGTAGGATACTGTGGGATACATCATATAAGCAACGCGTGTTGAAAACACATTCAGTCCCGGACAGTGGGGGGCAATTTTTTTTTTTTGACAATAGGAAGGTAAAAAAAAACTAAAATCCGAATAAAAAATCGAGTATTTTAACTTAAAAATAGAAGATTTCACGCTTTTAGAGTGTTAAATGTCGAAATTCAATATGTGAGTGGGGGGCAATTTGCGTTTTTAGTAGGAGGCATTCAAAAAAATGTCGAAAAATAAATTGTAATCTCGTCTTTTTGATCGAGCTATGAGGGGCGACGCCACCCCATACCCAATACATACATCCGCCCCTGGTCCCGGATTACATGTTTTCCTGTTTTCTTAGATCAAATATTATTGCACTAATAGTACTTATGCTTGCTGATGAGACGGGTTTCGCTAAGCTGCATCGAGCTGAGTATAATTAAAACTTATTAAACTTTATGAATAAATTATTGATTAAATATGAATGAATATAGATAACAAAATTGTTTCGGATCAACTCAACAATACTACCGAATTAGTGTACCAAAAAAGAAAAGAAACTAAACGGCTATCATGCAAGAAGAAGAAAGTAATCGGTCCTAGCAGCAAGAACATCAGATAACGGGTAAGGTAGTTATTCTGTTTTTTTTCTTTTTTTTGTATCTTAGATCCCTGACCCGTCGAATTATGCAAGGTTGCTTATGTCTCATCACAAGAGGGAGAATCTGGCCTTCTAACAAATTGGCGTTGCATAATGTGAAAAACTGTAACATCCCAACAATGGTGTTTAAGTTATTTTATTACTAACAAGCCATTGCGTAAGTTTGACTACGACTATATAAGTTTGAATGCGTTACGGGATTGGTTAGTCAAACCCGATAGTCAAACTATAAGTACAAATATCATATGCTAATGTTTTAGAAAGTATTATGTGCCCAAGTACTAGAGGAAAGAAATTGAGTACCTAAGTTGCCACAATTGCAAAGTTTCCTTTTAGAGACTGAAATTAGAGAATTACCCTCATGTCTTATTAACCCATAAGTCCAGAATTATCCTTATGAGTTGGGCTTAGCTTATATTATATAAGTCATTTTTGGCTTTTATAATATAAGCTTATAAGCCCATGTTTAGTGTTTGGTTTAGCTTATGTTTAATAAGCTTATAAGTTCAAGTGTTTGGTTTAGCTTACGTTGTTAAATGACTAAAAAGACATGTTTTAATAAACCTATAAACTCAAGTGTTTGAATTAACATACTAATTTTTTTTTCAACTTTTTATAAAATATATACGTGATCTTTCTCAACCTATAATAAAAATATATACGTGATATAGAAACTAGTGATTTGAAATTTAAAAGATTTGTCACTTTGTATCATTTCTAAAAAAGTCTATCTATTTATATAAAGATGCATTATTAATTATTTTATTAAAAAAAGGCATGTTACCTTATACTTTCAATTAGTCATTTTTTTTGTTGAACTAGTTTAATTAGTCATTCAGTTAAAGCACACATGCAACAAAATTATTATAGTAAAATATGATGAAGGCTATTTAATAACTGATGAGGAGAAAAAAATAGAAAAATACATAATGAATTAATGATAGAAGTCTTTGTTAAAAAAAATTAATGATAAAAGACAGTGGAAATGAGAAACATAAGTGATACGAAGCTAGTTTATAAAATGAAAAATAGGGGGTAAATTGGTAAATTAGATTGTGGTGTGTTATATAAGCCTAAACCTTGACAAAAAAGCCTCACTTTTGTAACACCCATATATAAGCTTATAAGCCTATTTATGTAAGCTTAACCAAACACTTAGTTTGAGCTTATAAGCTTATATAAGCTAATAAGCTTATAAGCCTACTATATAAGCTAAAACAAACACCCTCTGAGAGAGGGAAAATAAGAGAAAACTTCATAATGAAGAAATCATGATTTAAGATGAATTTTGATGTGGTCTTGCAAGTCTTATAGTGTTAGAAACAATCCCAATCAAGGTTAGTAACAAAGCTTGCTCTAATTCATGTTAATAGTTGATTTAAAGGTTTATGCTAATTGGGGTTTGTACTAATTTGAGGTTGTATGTAATCTTAGTATTTAATTATGATGAAACCATGGTTTAAATGATCATGTGATATTATAATTTTTCAAGAATCAAGTTATTCAATCATGATTAAAAGGTTATAAGAATTTATGTTCTCATTAGAAGTTATGAATGCTTATGTTAAACTAAGGGGTGTTTGGTTAGAGCTTAATATGGAGCCTAAGCATGTAAATTTGGCTTAATACCTGAATAAAAATGACCCAAACATGTTTAATATGCTGTGATATAAGTTTTATAAAAGTTAGAATAACTTAATATGGGTTTTGGGTCGTTTTAGTGATATTAAGAAACGGGACAGCAAGGTTTGCATAAATTTGCGCAGACTTGTAAAAATCATAGAAAAATAACCGTAACTCCGTTTGGAGCGTGCCTTACCTTTTCGGAAAGGCAAGAGAGTCTACTTTCCAACAAAAATGGTCCCATGTATTGATTCCAGGTCTAAGTGGGTCAAAAACAGCAAAGTTCAGCAGACTGCAGAAATTCTGCATAAATAGGACTTTTAGTAAATAGTGTTCAACAATGAAATAACACCTCATGTGAATATGTTTGTATGGTTTAGACCCAATACATGTTGATATACGAGTTATGAAGTTCTAATTATCCTAGTATGCTTGTAATATGATTAGGCTCTATTGGAAGGCTTATGGAAGCATAATCAAGATCAAAGGTGAGCAACGGTTTTAGATTTGTGTTATTAGATTACACATGACGTAAGAATGTATGTTTAGCTTCGGAATGTAGCCGGAGGTTGCGATGTTTAGATATTCAGAAATAGCCGAGTATTATTTATCATGTCATGATTCGGGTTTAACCGAAAGCAAGCCAAGTATAGGACACCCACAATGCGTATCAAAATCATGTTTAGGATGTTTACGAGGAGCATCATATCATTTTTATAAATCTCAAAATGAGCATTACTATCACGTTTAGATTGCTCACAAGGAGCATCACATCATGTTCATGATGTTCACAATGAACATCGTTATTATGAGCTAGGTGCTCACAAGTAGCATCGTAGACAATGAAAGGGTGCCCCAGAAACGCATCAATAATCACGTTGACCTGAGTGGTCATATTATCATGTTAGTACTCATGTTGACCTGAGTGGTCATATTATCATGTCAGTAGTCATGTTGACCTGAATGGTCATACTATCATGTCAAGTAGTCATGTTGACATGATTGGTCATATTAGCATGTCAAGTACTCATGTTGACCAGATTGGTCATATTATCATATCAAGTAATCATGTTGACCAAATTGGTCATATTATCATGTCAAGTAGTCATGTTGACCATATTGGTCATATTATCATGTCAAGTAATCATGTTGACCAGATTGGTCATATTATCATGTCAAGTAGTCATGTTGACCTGAATGGTCATACTATCATGTCAAGTAGTCATGTTGACCCGATTGGTCATATTAACATGTCATGTACTTATGTTGACATGATTGGTCATATAATCATGTTAAGTAGTCATGTTATCCCAAGCGTCCTAAGTGGATGACGAAAGCATCCTAAGTGGATGAACCGTACTTTAAATAGTACTTACGTCCTTCGTGGATGACCCATTTAAACAAGCACAATGACAGATTAGCGTCCCAAGACGAGTACTCGTCGGCTAGGGACTTTATTAGACGATTAAGTATCGTCTAGTCAATGAGATGCCATAAATTATATATGTACATGATACAGGTGCAAGACGACTATATGTCGTACCTAATATAGAATTATTTATTTATAGAACCACGTTACAGAATTGCAAGATTTCTCAGCCCCGTTAACTCACTAAGTCGCAAGTAAGTCGCAAGGACTTACCGTTCTCAGTTCTATGTTTTTTGCAGGTTATTGTAAGATAAGTTGGAGCTTGTAGATGGTAGCTAGGAGTGCATTAAGAAAAGAAGACGCTTATGCTCGGTTAGATTCGAGCGACTCTTCCCTTGCACTTTGATATTGCTTGTAACGCTCCAATGTTTTCAGAGATTTTAAATTAACCAATTTTAAATGACTTAGTAGTTCATGAGTATGTTTTGTAAGTAAAGGATCAATATCGATATTTTTCATTATATAAAAAAAAATAAAAAAAAATTACTCGAGTTAGGGCGTTTCAAAAACAAAACTTGAAATTAATAATGTTATTTGTGTACATTTGTATCAAGACTAATAATGTGATCCAAGCATCACGTTCATATACTTTATCATCTAGAACGAGTGTTTGAGATGGTCTTTCGGATTATCATGTGGTAGTTTTAATTAGATTAGATTAGCGAATAATATCAAAATTGTGTTTATTTATTTATTTTACTTACTAGCAATTGTTCGAGACTTGATCTTCAAATATAAATAAGCTTTTAGCAAACAGAAAACACATCATAAGAACGAGTTTTGTGATTTTTACCTCATGATCGATCAATCAATCATGGAGGAGTTGAATCACAGTAATTTGCTCTTCGTTGGTTACAGGTTCTTTTTGGACGTGATTTTTCCTTTGAGAGGACCTTTTAGTCATTAGGGATGAAATATTTTCACTTGACAATACTCCGTAGTAGATTAAGTGGCGGTACCGAAAATGAAAGGGTCCTAAGTTCATCAATGGGTGCGTTTATATATGGTCTTCCCTTCTTGCAACCGAAAATGCTACATCATGTCTTCAAAGATTGTTAGATTTTCTAGAGGACGTGAATCTTGGGAAATTGCCAAATAAAAGAAAATCTTGATGGATCTTGTGGTAGATGCAATTAACTCGATCCCTGAACCAAGCAAACTGAGAGGCCAGAGGCACAGTATTTCAACTAATACCGCTGCATTTAGAAGTCATCGCAGGATAGTACTCGAGAGCTATTAGACAGAAAGAAGGGGGATTGTGGATAAAAAAAAAGAACAAAAACAAGCTAGCTTATATAAAGTTCAAAACATGATCAAGGGTGGTCAGAGAGAGTCAAAATGCGGTTATATAGAACAGATTCTACCTGGTTTCTATAGAAGGTAAGGAGATCATCCGTTGGAAGAAATTTAGTGGATCTTTTACTCGTGAACGTGTCTCTAAAGATAGATTATTTTCAAGCGTAAATGGTTGTAATGAAGAAAACAATAACGATGGTAATGAAACCGACGTAGGCAGTGTGGCACCCAATTCTTTGGTTAATGGAAATGAAGATATAAAACCGAACATTTCAGAAAAAAAAAAAGTGTCTTCGCCTTTAGCAGTCTTGGATCTCCCTTTATGACTTACAAATTTGAGAGAGAGAAGGCCTCTATCCAGAAAATTTCAGTGGTACTCGATGTTTGCAAGAAACGGACCAAGGGTTCATCAGAGAACGATGCTGATGGTTCGTCACAGAAAGATGGGTATGAATCTGAGCACGCTAATTCTTCCGTTGCAGAACTGGATCAGAATATTTCAGTACCATTATCTTGTGTTGAACATCACAAGATGTATACTTAAAAGATCTTTCTCAATCCATGCTACTTGTTTTCATTTAACTTCAAGCATTAGAGATGACAAGATGGGCGGTTTGAGCGGGTCTTTTTGGGTACAGGCTGAAACAGTATTATTACAATAATAGTAATAATAATAATCTGAATCTGATTAAATCGATTTAGGAGTACGTATCATTCTATCATCTTTACTGTTAAAGTTAGACCTTAAACCACTTTTAACTCGTTTGACCGATCTGTCCACTTTCGATTTAAGCTAAGTTTGAGCAAATTAGAGCTACTTAGGTAGCAGATTCATGTGGTTCGAGCTTGCACATAAGGTGTTTGATAAAATGCTTAATTTTGTTTTTATGTATCTCTAAAGCAAGTATGCCACACAAGACTATATATAAAGGTTAACAAGTTATTTGGATTATATTAACAGTGAATGAATGGAGACTAAGAAGCAGTGTGGTTGTGTTTGTATTCTGTAGTTACTAATTTTATTTAAGCTTGAGTCATTAATTTGGTTGGTTTTTGTAATCTTCAAACATGTTTAAGATTAATAGCTTTAAGTGTGAACAATTTGGAAAATATTTTGAACTTATAAAAATAACTACATAAATAAGTGTGAACAATTTTAAAACACCACACTTGTATATGTTGCATCAAAAGTACTTTTTAATATGAATAATTAATAATTTTTCCACACTTTCAAGTCAGTGTGGACCTTTTTTGTTACATCCAAATTTTTCACACTTCTAATTTGTGAGATTATTCAATACTACAAATGAGGTCCACACTTTTTCTTTGAACAACAATTAAGGTCCATACTTTGAAAATGTAAAAAAAAGTTATGAAATATTTTAATAAAAAAGTGTTACTTTTAATTGCAGCTATTATGTGTATGATTTTTTTTTTAAATTGTAAATTTTACACAGTTACAAACATAAATAAATTCAAATTTTTTTACCTATTTATCTGATAAAAATGGTAAGAACATGCTAATTTTTTTTAGTGTTAGTTCGAGCTCCAAGTTCTCCTCATGCCCCATCCTTAAATCAATTATTTCTAGAGGTGAAAATCTTGTCCAACGTATAATTAATGGGCACTTTTGGTACTAGTTGTAAACTACTCCGTAATTGACACTTTTTGACATTAGTTATAAGCTATTAAAAACAGTCGAAAATGTAAAAAATTGATGAAAACATTGACAAATTATAAATTAATAATGCATTTATTTATTGAAAGACCCCCACCTTTTTAAAAATAGGTGTTACGGCATTTTTTAAAATATCTTCATTCCTAGAAAATCTTGTATTCATGCTATAAATATCCATCATCAAACCAGTGTCATTACCAGAAGCTAAAAGTCTAAATCAAAGATCAAGAGGCAGATTTTTAACTATTCGATCTTCATGGGTACGTGTGATTATACTTGTCTTGAATCTTGCTTCTATTTTTTGAAGCTTTTATGACTATACATACGTATTACTGTATTTATGCTGTATGGTTTTATGCGTTTATATACTTAGATAGTTTCTCTATTCATGCAACTTCATACAATCACACATTCACATATTGAGCACATTGCATACACTTGTCAAAGGTCTTTAGTCTCCTTCTCGGGTTTATCTAGTGCATGATCTGTCAACATCTCACCTCTCCATACATCGCTCAAACAAAATTGGGTATTATTGTTGTTGTTGTTGACGATGATACTTCTCTTTAATCTATTTAGCTAGTAGCTATGTACTAGTATTCAATTAGGTTTGAGTTAAATTATCTAATACTTTAACTCGAGTGCAAAACATTACTTGATATGTGTTATAATAAGGTAAGATATGAAAAATATTTGAATCGGCCAATCGACATATGAGAAGAGAAAGACAAATTTTGAGGACATACGATGTTTGAAAAATGTGCTTCTCACGTAAACCGACCACAAAAAACTAACCACGACTGAATTTGCATTTGAACCATACTATTAAAATGATATATCTAATCAGATTTCTTATCTTGTTCATATCTTTCATTTTGATAGCATCATCGACTAAATTGGGTGGCGAGATGGTCATGGGCGGGAAGAAAGCAATTCCAGATGTCACTGCCGCTGATGTAGTCGCTATTGCAAAACTCGGAGTAGATGAGCATAACAAAGAGGCCGGAACATCTCTCGAGTTTGTAAAAATCATTAATGGAGAGACCCAAGTGATGAATGGGATGTTTTACTTTTTAACTATCACAGCAAAGGATGGTGATGTCGAGAACAATTATGATGCTACTCTTCGGACCAAGACTGATGAGCCAGGATATGAGCTGGTGTCTTTTAAAGGACCCCTTTTGAAGAACTGAGTCATGTTTCTTAACGACTATGTTAATCTTCATACCTCATATGGATGTTGTTGTTGTTGTTTTCCATGTTATTGTTGATGTTGCTTTGGTTGTTGTTGTTCACTTGTTGTTGTTGATCTTTTGAATAAAACTTACCATGTTGTAAGGAAGTTAATAATTGGCACTTTGAAATGAGATTTTTGTGTTGATTGGTTTACTCATGATTTTTGAGGTTATACCCTACTGTGATAAACCTAAAAGAAAAAAAGAAGCACACCCGCTCAAATTAATTAATGACCGTTTTAACTGCATCGTAAAGCAAGTATGTGAACTTTAGACGGGAGAAGCTTGTTCCAGCTCGTGATTAAGTGTTTGAGATGGTCTTTCGCATTATCATGTAGTAGTTTTAGTTAGATTAGATTAGGAATAATATCAACATTGTGTTCATTAGATTTACTTTTTACTTATCTACTTTCAATTATTGTTTGAGACTCGTTCAAATATAAATAAGCTTCTAGCAAACAGAAAACACATCATAAGAGCGAGTTTTGTGATTTTTACCTCATGATCGATCAATCAATCATGGTAGGAGTTGGATCACAGTAGTTTGCTCTTCGTTGGTTACGGGTTCTTTTTGGACGTGAGTTTGCCTTTGAGAGGACCTTTTAGTCATTAAGGATAAAATATTTTCACTTGACAATACTATAGAAGGTAAGGAGATCATCCGTTGGAAGAAATTTAGTGGATCTTTTACTCGTGAACGTGTCTCTAAAGATAGATTATTTTCAAGCGGAAATGGTCGTAATGAAGAAAACAATAACGATGGTAATGAAACCGACGTAGGCAGTGTGGCACCCAATTCTTCGGTCAATGGAAATGAAGATATAAAACCGAACATTTCAGAAAAAAAAAAAATGTCTTCGCCTTTAGCAGTCTTGGATCTCCCTTTATGACTTACAAATTTGAGAGAGAGAAGGCCTATATCCAGAAAATTTCAGTGGTACTCGATGTTTGCAAGAAACGGACAAACGGACCAAGGGTTCATCAGAGAACGATGCTGATGGTTCGTCAGAGAAAGATGGGTATGAATCTGAGCCCGCTAATTCTTCCGCTGCAGAACTGGATCAGAATATTTCAGTACCATTATCTTGTGTTGATCATCACAAGATGTATACTTAAAAGATATTTCTCAATCCATGCTACTTGTTTTCATTTAACTTCAAGCATTAGAGATTACAAGATGGGCGGTTTGAGCGGGTCTTTTTGGGTACAGGCTGAAACAGTATTATTACAATAATAGTAATAATAATAATCTGAATCTGATTAAATCGATTTAGGAGTACGTATCATTCTATCATCTATACTGTTAAAGTTAGACTTCAAACCACTTTTAACTCGTTTGACCCGTCTGATCACTTTCGATTTAAGCTAAGTTTCTCTTATATGACCCATTTGTCTGTTTGAGATTTTATAGTTAGTCGAATTTGTTACCTATTAAACATGTCAGCATTGTTTCATGGTTTGATGTTTTCTTCTAGATTGGGCATCATCATTTCTTCTATAATTCAGGTGACTGAATCCCTTTTCCAGCAAGAAAAAAAGCTCAAATAGATTCTGTAGAGAACTTGTCAAGAAACGCCATGGATATCAGAAAGAGATAAGAGGTGATTTTCTTCTAACACTCCGTATGTCACAAGCATATATATGATCGTATTTGTGATCATGATTTTTGACAGTGCTCTGATAATAGAGTTCAAAGAAATAGCCTTCACTCGGGAACAATTAAAATTTGCATCTAGTACTTATATTATCCGATGCAATCGATCTCACTCAGAATTAACGGATTTAAATAAATAACTATAGTACTATATATGACTGATAACTATACTATATAAAGAACAAGCCTTCACTCGGGAATAACTGAAATTTAAGAACCATATTACAAACATCACACTGCAGAATATTAGTTGCTTCTCTTTAGAGATAACTTGCAGCTTCCTCAATTTTTTATCCGAACTATATCGAATGCATGTTTTCCAGCTGTTGTAAGTTTTGTTTGCAACTCCAGATATTCACCATATTTCATTGGAAGATAACCAGCAGGGCGGTCTTGTTTATCTACTAGCCTCGGCGATGGGCCCACAACAGTGTCTAGAGATGGACCGTTAGTATTCACAAGTGTGATCCTTTTACATTCGTCCCTAATAATTGCTCGATGGAGCTTACTTTTGTATACTCCATTGCTAAAGATCTGGCAAATAAGTGATAAAAAATATCAATCTTTTCAAACAAATAATGTGGTCATGTACTTTTACTTTCAACTAACCTCAAGATGATCCGCATTGAGTACTAAGAAAGCGTTTGGAACACCACTCATGACCACCCATTTCCCGTTATGAAAAACTTCAAGACCCGGAACACCGTTTTCATACAGCAGAGTCAAGACACCATGATCTGTATGAGGCATCAACCCGCGTGCATGATCAAAATCTGGAAGAAATGGATAGTAGTTAACTGCTAACAGTCGAAAGCTTGAGTCTAAATTCAGTTGTTCGTTCATATACGACGCTTCAAACCCTAAGCTCTCAGACACACCTTTCAGCAACTCATTTACTATCACTCGAGTCCTTTTGATATAGTCCGATGCAATATCACTGCAACAATATATTCACATATACTGTCACAATATAGTTATACAGATGTTTTTTGGCGCATACAGAGTTACAGTACAAGTACCTGAATCCCGAAGGTTTGTGAGGACAGTGAAAATCAGGATGAGCAATCAGCCGCAGAACTTCTCTCCATAACGTGTCTTTATTTTGCTCAACAGCATTGAAGCCACTGCTGTATCTGATGGGATCAAAAACACCACGGGATTCAAATTTGAATTTTTCCTCTTTTGGCAGATTGAAAAACTCGTTTGACACATCCATTATCTCTGAGATAAAAGTCTCTTGTATCCCATGATTCACCAGCTTTACATAAATTTAACGTTATAATTACTCAAATTACTGGTTTGAAAATATTAAATCATTTTATGTACACGCAGACACGTACCATGTAACAGCCCCAGTCTTTGCAGGCGCTGCCAAGTTGTTGGATGACTTTTGAACGCTCATTAGGAGTGCCTGAAGTGAGTAAGGAGTAATCAATGATTGGTATCAAAGACATGGATTAAAGATAACGTGATAGGTTTGATGCTAATCATGTCGAATCAGGGTGCTTAATAAAGGTAGAGACGTCATTTTCTGGCATGTTTAAATATGTCATTTCGTTGTACGTTTGACAATGGTGTGATCATGAAGTATATATATTTTTGTGTACGAATCGCAAATGTTGTGATCATAATATTTGAATATGGCCTTTTATTTGATTGTACGATTGACAATGATCACTGATCATGACATTAAGTACTTGTTTGTGTAGTTGATCAAGTTTTTTATATACGAAGGCGGCTATTCATCATAATTAATATAATTTTGAAAAATGATGTTTCGTTCTTTCTTGTTTTTACTTATCTGTTTCCTGATTAAAATGGCAAGTTCAATGATTATAAGCATACCTTGATCGATGAACGTATTAGTTAAACATGCCCTCTTTTTAGTTGTCTTCTCATTATGATTATGCAAAGAAGACAATGAAAGTTGTGTACACTTAAGATTATACCGATATTTATGATTATTGCGGTGGCACTCTACCAGCGAAAACACGCACTTGACTCGGTAAAGGAAGGTTTATTCAAGAAAATAGTATGGGTTCAATCCCAACCCTAGACGAAAAGTCACTGTGGCAGTTGAACTTCGCCTGTGTAGTTAAGCTAACTAAATTCTCGTACAGATGAGAAGGTAAGCTAACATCCCCAATATGTCTACAAGTGTTACCAACAAATCTACTTTTAACCATATTCAACAACCCATGTCTTCTATATAAATCAAAATAAGAGCATACATTCTCAATCTAACTCAAAACACTTTCGTAGTTTATATAGTTCAATAAAGCCCAATGGCACGTAACAACTTCAGTTTGTTTTTGGTGACACTACTTTCCGTCACTTTAGCCACATTTAGTGGAGGGCATTTTGTTGCTGATGCACGTAAACTTTTGGACGTACCCGTTCTTCCAAAGCCAGAAATTCCAGAAATCCCAAAGGATTTTCCGAAACCCACATTTCCTGATATTCCAAAGCCTGAGGTTCCAGTGATTCCTAAGCCTGAAGTACCAGAGCTTCCAAAGCCAACACTTCCCAAGGTTCCAAAGCCCAAAATTCCAGAGATTACCAAGCCCGTACTTCCCAAGGTTCCAAAGCCTGAGGTCCCTGTGATTCCAAAACCTGAAGTTCCGGAGCTTCCAAAGCCCAAAATTCCAGAGATTACCAAGCCCGTACTTCCCGAGGTTCCAAAGCATGACATCCCCGTTATTCCTAAGCCTGAGATACCAGAGCTTCCAAAGCCTACCCTTCCTGAGGTTCCAAAGCCTGAGATTCCCGTGATACCTAAGCCTGCTGTACCCGAGATTCCTAAGCCCGAGATCCCTGTGCTTCCCAAACCTGAAGTTCCAGAACTTCCAAAGCTCAAACTTCTCGAGGTTCCAAAGGCTGAAGTTCCTGTGATCCCCAAGCCTGAAGTACCGGAGCTTCCTAAGCCTACACTTCCCAAGGTTCCGAAACCTGAGTTTCCCGTGCTTCCTAAACCTGAAGTTCCAGAGCTTCCAAAGCCAGAGGTTCCTGTAATTCCAAAGGCCAAAGTACCACAGCTTCCAAAGCCCACACTCCCCAAGATTACCAAGCCCGAATTTCCTGATGTACCAAAGCCAGAAGTGCCAGAGATTCCAAAACCCAAAATTCCTGAGTTCCCAAAGGCTGCAGTTCCAGAGATTCCTAAACCTTCTGTTCCCGAGATTCCAAAACCAGAGCTACCTACACTGCCAAAGCCAGAATTACCAAAGTTTCCAACTATTCCTGAGTTTCCTAAGGAATTCCCTATTCCTTCCTTGCCGCATCATTAGAGCACTACTTTTATGAAAGCTCGTGACATGTTTATTTTACTACCGCCATTACTTCGAAGATCTTCATCATTTCAGTGTGGATATTGTCTTAGTGGCTATTTCTATATTATAAATGTTATGTAGTATTACACGACTACAACCTGGATACTAGATGCGGAAACCACGATCTATGCAGCCATCGACAGAAAAACGACACACAAGGTATGTACCCTAATCGAACCGATTAGTTTATTGATAAAGAAGCGTTGTGAATCTCGTTCCCCCTCACCTCCTTTTATAGAGATGAGGGGGAACCGACTAATACATAGTCCTACGGGTCGGGTTGGGCTTCGACACAGCCAACCGACCTTTATTGCTATAGGCTACTTAGGAATCTTGATAACTATCCCCTAGACATGACTTAGGCTAATAAAGACTAAATACATAACAATTTCCACCTTAGGCTTATATTAGCCTATCCCAACACTCAGCAGCTTCAAGCAGTGTTGTAACTTGCGTCCAGGTACCACCTTCGTCAAGGCATCCGCAGCATTGTGTTCAGTACACACCTTCAGAACTTCAGCCGTCTTTGCAACCAAGACTCTTCTGATAAAGTGATAACGCACATTGATGTGCTTAGTCCTATCATGAAAAACATGATTCCGCGATAGATGAATCGCGCCCTGATTATCACAATTAACTGCAACAGTGTTAAGCTTCACGCCTAACTCTTCCAAGAATCCCCTTAGCCAAATAGCTCCTTTCACAACCTCCGTAAGTGTCATATACTCCGCTTTAGTTGTCCACAAAGCCTCCTTGTGCTGCAACTTAGCTTCCCAGCTCCTCGCACATCCATGTATCAGCAACTCGTACCCTGTGATTGATCTACCCATGACAGTGATCGATCTACCCATGGTGTAGTCAAAATCCACAAAAACTTGTACGTATGTCTGTAATCCACGATCAAATCTATCCAACATACTCACATCTGCAGATGCTATGTCAGGTCTCGTGCAGACCACCTGATACTCCTGGCTTCCAACCGCATATATATATGACCACTTACTATTCTTTACCACATCACAGTCCCCTGATAGACTATCCTCCAACGACAGTATGGAGTGTCCCTTCAACAAAGTCTGTACCAACTTTCTGTTGTAAAACCTGGACTGTGACACCCTCAGAGTATTACCACTCCGATTCCTGATGATCTTAATACCAAGTATATTTCCCTTTGCTTTTACCAGCAAATCCTTAGTAACCGAGATCTCAGCCTTGCATCCGCAAGAAAATACCATACAATCTATATAGAGAAATAGATGTATGAACATACCTGGTGTATCCTCCCAGTAATAACCGTATCTGTCGTCACTGCTTTTCCTGCAACCGTTGCTGAGCACATGCACATATAACCGAGTATCCATTTCTTCTTTCAATCCAGCCATCCACTTGGAAAGAACCTCACAAGCAACTGTATCATTGAAAGTCAATGACTCGTGTGCATATATCTTCTTCACTGCAGCAACTGCAAAAGCAGCATCATTACTGTCTTCTCTATACTTGAATAGTTCCCGTGCTAAGTGTTGCTCCCTATCACGTGCTTGATGATAGTATATCAAATCTTGAGTTTGTACTTTCTTTGAAACATCTACATGATCAACATTCCCCTGAGGTTCCACCTCAAATGCATGATCCTCCCGATATTCCACCTCAAACTCAACTCCTTGCAACACCTGCACTGAACTTGTACATACACCAGAACCAATGAAAGTTTTCTTGTATTGCCCACTTTCATTGAAAACCATATTCCTGTAAAGCACTCCCTTTGAAGTAACGTCATCTAACCTCCAAAGTTGATAAATATTCATACCTTTACGGTATCCCAGGAATATGCACTTGAACTTAACCGGTTCAAGCATCCCTTGCTCAATACTAGCAAGCCAACCAAAAACGCCAAACATATCTATAGTATTCTTGAATCCAATCGCTGCTGATGGTGACCTATTATCTAGATATGTAGACATGGTTGTATCCTCTGTCCAAAAAACCTTGGACAGACCAGACTTAATCAGAAAACAATGTACCTTATCCAAGAGTGTCACGTTTGTCATCTCAACCAACCCATTCTGCTGCTGTAACCCTGTAACATCCAAATGTTTGGCGACCCCACTCTTCATACATTGTTGTGTAGACTTCTGATTACATGAATCAAGAACATCACCTGTCTTGATCTTCCACCCAGTCTGAAATTTTCCTAACTGCTTCCTACCCTTCATTGTTTTCCCGGTCATAGCCTGACCGTTCAGGGTATATACGCAATTAGCCCTTCTGGTTCCTGATAGTACCACCAGTGAACCCTTTATAACCTTGATCTTGCCCAACTGCATCTTCACGGTAAAACCCTCTTTTTCAAGAGTGCCCAGCGATATCAAGTTTCGTCTTAATTCCGGAACATACCTGACGTTGTCCAACAAGAAACTTGATCCATCCCTCATTCGTACTCGAACCTTTCCTGTCCCCCGTACACGGCATTCCCTGCCATCACCTAGCAGTACATTACCACCGTCATACTCTTTAAAATCAACCAAGTAATCTCTCCTGTGTGTCATATGGTATGAGCCCCCTGAATCCATGATCCAGTCCAAAAGTTCATCAACACTCATAGCCATCATAACATCAGCATTGTCATACCCATCAGCTCCAGAACCGGATACCTGATCTTTACTCCTGACAAAACCTTGAGATTTCTTGTGATTATACCTGGGACAATCCCTCTTCAAATGATCCTCAGACTGACATATATAACACCTGAGTTTGTCGCTCCTTCCTTGTGACCTTGACCACGAACTATTTGCACCCTGCTCCATATCTCTCTGATTAGATCTCTCCCTCACATACAACCCTTCACCACCATCACCCTTTGCTTCCGTCATCTTCTGAAGTTCCCTAGAATTAAGTATCGCGAGCACGTCTTCTAGCTTCAAAGTATCCCGACCATATAGCAAAGTCTCCACGAGATTATCGTAAGACGATGGTAAAGATGTGAGTAATAATAATGCTTGATCCTCATCTGATATAGCAGTATCTATAGCCGCTAAGTCACCTACGAGCTTGTGAAACTCATCAATATGTTCAGACTGACTCCTACCTTGATGCATTTGAAAAGTATATAACTTTTTCTTCAAGTACAAACGATTAGCTAAAGACTTTGTCATGTATAAAGTCTCTAACTTTTTCCAAATCCCCGCTGCAGTCGTCTCCTTGGTGATCTCCCGTAGGACCCGATCATCCAAACACAAGATCAATGCGCTGTAAGCCTTTTTCTGAATGACGTTATCGTAAGCCACTATTGTGGTGGCGGGTAATTCTTCCAATGCTGCATCTAATTCCAGATGTTCCAGCAAAGCCTTCATCCTTACCTGCCATAACCCAAAGTCATTCTTCCCATCGAATTTCTCGATGTCAAATTTGCTCAGCGTCATCTTATTTTAACCCTTTGCTAACCGCTTAACCTTTTGTGAATTTACCTACACAAAAACCACGATCTAGCAAAGTATCCCGTGTATAAAACACCCCTTGATTTATCGATATAACCCTAAGATAAAATCTCAGCAATCGATCAAACCAAGTAACCCTTCAAAAGAAAAAACCCTTTCTTACTCAAATATCGACTGAACCTTGGAAATTAACCTATCCAATAAATCGACAATCCTTGAATCAAGAAAATATCGGCACCTTTTGAAGTAACCCTTGTCGTACTTTTAATTTTGCAAACCGATCTCTAATAACCAAGAAATCTTGCAACCTCGACAAGTCTTGAACGCTTCTTTATCCCCTTTGTTAATTTGCTAAACCTTGTGATAAACCCTCACAATCACAAAATAACAAAGTCCCTTCGGTAATTCGCTAAACCTTGTGATATATTAGCCCTCACAATCACGAATTACGAAGTCTCCTTGTGTAAAATACCCGAAGTAATAATACTATCCTTTTTGTTTTATATCCAAAAACCTTTGGCCCAATATATATATTAAAAACCTAAGACTAGTTAAACCTTAACTAGCCCAATATAATCGGCCCAACAAGGAATAATAAAACCCTTTTGTATTACTTCAATTACTGATGTCTATTTCTTCCTTGACACCAGCCGTTGTTATCTTCTTCCTTACAACAATGGCGGCAAATAATCACCACCACAAGAACTTCCTTGTCGATCTGAAAAATCGACAAACCTTCGATGTTGGATAACCTTCAACAATCGAACCCCACAAGAAGAAAACCCTCTTTCTATCGAAACCTGCTGCACCCGATCGATCCTAGTAAACCAGCCACTCGAAGAACCGAGCTCTGATACCACTTGTAGTATTACACGACTACAACCTGGATACTAGATGCGGAAACCACGATCTATGCAGCCATCGACAGAAAAACGACACACAAGGTATGTACCCTAATCGAACCGATTAGTTTATTGATAAAGAAGCGTTGTGAATCTCGTTCCCCCTCACCTCCTTTTATAGAGATGAGGGGGAACCGACTAATACATAGTCCTACGGGTCGGGTTGGGCTTCGACACAGCCAACCGACCTTTATTGCTATAGGCTACTTAGGAATCTTGATAACTATCCCCTAGACATGACTTAGGCTAATAAAGACTAAATACATAACATGTTATGTTCATCCTTTATTCTTTTTATGTAATGCATACTTCCTTAATATATGTTACCGATTGGTTATTTGATCAGTTCATTACATGCACATACAGTTGATTAATATTTCGGATAAGTAATGATATTGCTTGTTAAAAACAAATAGTCCCAGATTAAATATTTGTCTGTTTTCTTAGATCAAATATTATTGCACTAATAGTACTTATGCTTGCTGATGAGACGGGTTTCGCTAAGCTGCATCAAGCTGAGTATAATTAAAACTTATTAAACTTTATGAATACATTATTGATTAAATATGAATGATTATAGATAACAAAATTGTTTCGGATCCTCTCTTCCCTTCCTATTCATACCTCAACTCAACAATACTACCGAATTAGTGTACCAAAAAGAAAAGAAACTAACGGCTATGATGCAAGAAGATGAAAGTAATGGGGCCTAGCAGCAAGAACATCAGAAGACGGGTAGATATAGTTATTCTGTTTTTTTGTATCTTAGATCCCTGACCCGTCGAATTATGCAAGGTTGCTTATGTCTCATCACAAGAGGGAGAATCTGGCCTTCTAACAAACCGGCCCTGCAAAATGCGGAAAAACAAAACTTGAAATTAATAATGTGATCCAAGCATCACGTTCATATACTTTATCATCCAGAACGAGTGTATAGACAGTATAGTTTGCTTTACATCGAAGAACTCACTGTTCTGTTAGAAATAGTTTCAACAGATTAAATTAGTGAAAATTTAAATGTATTGTAACCTTTAAATCATATGAAATGCAGTGACCAGTTTCACATGTATCATAGGACAATCATTGATGACTACTGTCTAAATGACAAAGTGTCATTTTGGCGTGGGCTTTGTCGAAATGTAATTTTGTATGGCTTTGGTTGTATGACATATCCTGAATGTCTTCAACTCTTATTTGTTTCTAGTTTGGATTATATGCTTTGGTCATTTTACCAAAATTCTTTTAAGTACGGTTTTAACCAGGACTTTCTGTAACAGTGCAGACAACTACGAAAAGCTACAACTGTACAGACTAGAGAAATTTTACCTTGGATCTTGGTCGACAGTCAGCATTAACTTTTCTAACTTGATATCTGATTTTCTTGGAGAAGAGGCGAGTACGCCTTTTTTCCTTGTAACGAATCACACTAGCTTCTCTCACTCCTCCGTTCTCTGAGAATAAGTCTATTTGGGCCAATCTTGTCTGCCAACATTTACATAGAATATGAGAAAAATGCACTTTATGTTTTATTTATACTTATGAATTCATTTGAGATCTACAAACAGAATAGACATTACAAGTACAGCATAAAATTTAAAATGTCTGTTCCAAGGCCTAGCGAACATGCACACGCAACCTTCACAATAACATAGCATTTTACCATAAAAACTAAAAAAGACGACTATACTTTCATTTAAATAACATAGCATTCGGGCCGTTCAGAAAAAAAATATAGCATTCGGGTTCCAAAGACTTTGAAATATGAGCAAGTACTTAAGTTGTAGAAAATTTACAAATAACAAGATTAAATAACCACTTACGTGAATATCACCTCCAGGAGACTCTGACCCGGACAGTTCCTCTGGCAATGGCGACCCTTTATCCGCCCAAGCATCCAAAACCTCTTTATAATTCAGTTTCAACAACAATCGAGGCGATTTATCATGACTCAAACTCTCATCTTTAACAGCCAAATTCCCCAATTCCGGTTCCAGCTTCATCAAATCCTCCACCTTTTTCTTCTTCATAACAGGAACTTTCTTAGATTTCATTATAGCCGGTGGCGATTGGCTAATATTCATCATATTAACAGCCGGAAAACGCCACCAATTCCCTTCATCTACATTCTTTAATGCCCTCACTCCATTCCTTAATCCAAATCCAAAATTAAACTCCAAATTCCCTCCTAAGCCTAACCCCAATGGATACCCATAACAAGTATTGTAATTGTAATTATACTTAAAATCAAAATCTAAACTAAAACTAGGTTTCTCAGTGGAAATTCGAGCACTTGTTTCATGGTTTGATGTTTTCTTCTGATTGGGCGTCAACATTTCTTCTATAATTCAGGTGACCGAATCCATTTTCCAGCAAGAAAAAACTAATAGACTGTTGAGAACATGTCAAGAAACGCCATGGAAGCTCTCAATGAGCTTCGAAAGATCAGCAACCTTTTATCAGAAAGAGGTGAGAGGTGATTTTCCTCTAATACTCCGTATGTCACAAGCATATATATGATTGTATTTGTTATTATGATTTTTGACAGTCCTCTGATAATTGAGTTCAAAGAACAAGCCTTCACTCGGGAATAACTGAAATTTGCATCTGCTACTTCCTATATAGTCGACGCAATCTCACTCAGAATTATAGTACAAACATATTATTTAAAGAACCAAACCTTCTCTCAGGAACAACTGAATTTTAAGAACAATATTACAAACATCAGATAGTAGAAAATTATTAGTTGTTTTTCTTTAGGAGATAACTTGCAGCTTCCTCAATTTTGAATCCGGACTATATCGAATGCATGTTTTCCCGCTGTTGTAAGTTTTGTCTGCAACTCCAGATATTCACCATATTTCATTGGAAGATAACCAGCGGGGCGGTCATGTTCATCTATTAACCTCGGAGATGGTCCCACAAGAGTGTTTAGAGATGGACTGTTAGTATTCACAAGTGTGATTCTTTTATATTCGTCCTTAACAATCGCTCGATGGAGCTTACTTTTGTATACTCCATTGCTAAAGATCTGGAAATAAGCGATAAAAAAATATCAATCTTTTCAAACAAATAATGTGCTCACGTACTTTTACTGACAACTAACCTCAAGATGATCCGCATTGAGTACTAAGAAAGCGTTTGGAACACCACTCATGACCACCCATTTCCCGTTATGAAAAACTTCAAGACCCGGAACACCGTTTTCATACAGCAGAGTCAAGACACCATGATCTGTATGAGGCATCAACCCGCGTGCATGATCAAAATCTGGAAGAAATGGATAGTAGTTAACTGCTAACAGTCGAAAGCTTGAGTCTAAATTCAGTTGTTTGTTCATATACGACGCTTCAAACCCTAAGCTCTCAGACACACCTTTCAGCAACTCATTTACTATCACCCGAGTCCTTTTGATATAGTCCGATGCAATATCACTGCAACAATATATTCACATATACTGTCACAATATAGTTATACAGATATTTCTTGGCGCATACAGTACACATACCTGAATCCCGAAGGTCTTTCAGGACAATGAAAATCAGGATGAGCAATCAGCCGAAGAACTTCTCTCCATAACGTGTCTTTATTTTGTTCAACAGCATTGAAGCCGCTGCTGTATCTAACGGGATCAAAAACACCACGGGCTTCAAATTCAAGTTTTTCCTCTTTTGGCAGATTGAAAAACTCGTTTGACACATCCATTATCTCTTTGATCAAAGTCTCTGGTATCCCATGATTCACCAGCTTTACAAAAATGAAACAATATAGTTATTCAAATTACGGGTGTTGAAAATATTAAATCACTGTATCTACACACAGACATGTACCATGTAACAGCCCCAGTCTTTGCAGGCGCTGCCAAGTTGTTGGATGACTTTTGAACGCTCATGAGGAGTGCCTGAAGCAAGTAAGGCGTAGTCGATGATTGGTATCAAAGACATTGATTCAAATCAAGTGATAGGTTTTATGCTTATCCTGTCGAGGAATGGTGATTAATATAGATAGAGATATCGTTTTCTGGCATGTTTAAATATGTCATGTGGTAGTACGTTTGACAATGGTGTGAACCGTGTGATCATGATGTCTGAATATTTCTATGTACGAATCGCAAATGTTGTGATCATGATATTTGAATTAGGCCTTTTATAAATGATGATATTTGGTTTTCTGTCATACTTGAACATATTGTTTGATTGTACGATTGACAATGATCACTGATCATGACATTAAGTACTTGTTTATGTAGTTGATCAAGTTTTTTATATACGAAGGCGGCTATTAATCGTAATTAATAATTTTGAAAAATGATGTTCGTTCTTTCTTGTTTTTACCTATCTGTTTCTAGATTAAAATGGCAAGCTCGATCAATGCTTATAAGCATACCTTGATCGATGAACGTATTAGTTAAACATGCTCTCTTTTTAGTTGTCTTCGCATTATAATTATGCAAAGAAGACAATGAAAGTTGCGGTGCCACTCTACCAGCGCAAACACGTATTTGACTCGCTAAAGGAAGGCTTATTCGAGAAAATAGTATGGGTTCAATCCCAACCCTTGACGAAAAGTCACTATGGCAGTTGAACTTCGCCTATGTAGTTAAGCTAACATCCTTGATATGTCTACAATTGTTACCAACTTATCTACTTATAACCATATTCAAGAACCCATGTCTTCTATATAAATCAAAATAAGAGCAAACATTCTCAATCCAACTCAAAACAGTAGTTCATTAAAACCAAATGGCACGTAGCAACTTCAGTTTGTTCTCGGTGATACTACTTTCCATCACTTTAGCCACATTTAGTGTAGGGCATTTTGTTGCTGATGCACGTAAACTTTTGGACGTACCTGATATTCCAAAGCCAGAAATCCCAAAGGATTTTCCGAAACCCACACTTCCTGATGTTCCAAAGCCCGAGGTTCCAGTGATTCCTAAGCCTGAAGTACCAGAGCTTCCAAAGCCAACACTTCCCAAGGTTCCAAAGCCTGAGGTCCCTGTGATTCCAAAACCTGAAGTTCCGGTGCTTCCAAAGCCCAAAATTCCAGAGATTACCAAGCCCGTACTTCCCGAGGTTCCAAAGCATGACGTCCCCGTGATTCCTAAGCCTGAGATACCAGAGCTTCCAAAGCCTACCCTTCCTGAGGTTCCAAAGCCCGAGATTCCCGTGATTCCTAAGCCTGATGTGCCCGAGATTCCTAAGCCCGAGATCCTTGTGCTTCCCAAACCTGAAGTTCCAGAACTTCCAAAGCTCAAACTTCTCGAGGTTCCAAAGGCTGAAGTTCCTGTGATCCCCAAGCTCGAAGTACCGGAGCTTCCTAAGCCTACACTTCCCAATGTTCCAAAACCTGAGTTTCCCGTGCTTCCTAAACCTGAAGTTCCAGAGCTCCCAAAGCCCACACTTCCTGAGGTTCCAAAGCCAGAGGTTCCTGTAATTCCGAAGCCCGAAGTACCAGAGCTTCCAAAGCCCACACTCCCCGAGATTACCAAGCCCGCATTTCCTGATGTACCAAAGCCAGAAGTGCCAGAGATTCCGAAGCCCAAAATTCCAGAGTTCCCAAAGGCTGCAATTCCAGAGATTCCTAAATCTTCTGTTCCCGAGATTCCAAAACCAAAGCTACCTACACTGCCAAAGGCAGAATTACCAAAGTTTCCAACTATTCCTGAGTTTCCTAAGGAATTCCCTATTCCTTCCTTGCCGCATCATTAGAGCACTACTTTTATGAAAGCTCGTGACATGTTTATTTTACTACCGCCATTACTTCGAAGATCTTCATCATTTCAGTGTGTTGGATAACGTCTCGGTGGCTATTGCTGTATTTTAAATGTTATGTTCAACCTTTATTCTTTTTACGTAATGCTTACTTCCTTAATATATGTTACCGATTGGTTATTTAATCAGTTCATTACATGCACACATAGTTGATTAACATTTCGTGTAGGCTAATGTGGGATATATCATAAAAGCAATGATATTGCTTGTTAAAAACAAATTCAATCCCATATTAAATACATTTGTCTGTTTTCTTAGATCAAATATTGCACTAATAGTACTTATGCTTGCTGACGAGACCGGTTTCGCTAAGCTGCATCGAGCTGAGTACAATTAAAACTTATTAAACTTTATGAATACATTATTGATTAAATATGAATGAATATAGATAACAAAATTGGATCGTATCCTCTCTTCCCTTCCTATTCATACCTCAACTCAACAATACTACCGAATTAGTGTACCAAAAAGAAAAGAAACTAAACGGCTATGATGCAAGAAGAAGAAAGTAACGGGGCTTAGCAGCAAGAACATCAGAAAACGGGTAAAGGTAGTTATTCTGTTTTTTTTTTGTATCTTAGATCCCTGACCCGTCGAATTATGCAAGGTTGCTTATGTCTCATCACAAGAGGGAGAATCTGGCCTTCTAACAAACCTGCCCTGCAAAATGCGGAAAAACAAAACTTGAAATTAATAATGTGATCCAAGCATCACGTTCATATACTTTATCATCCAGAACGAGTGTATAGACAGTATAGTTTGGTTTACATCGAAGAACTCACTGTTCTGTTAGAAATAGTTTCAACAGATTAAATTAGTGAAAATTTAAATGTATTGTAACCTTTAAATCATATGAAATGCAGTGACCAGTTTCACATGTATCATAGGACAATCATTGATGACTACTGTCTAAATGACAAAGTGTCATTTTGGCGTGGGCTTTGTCGAATTGTAATTTTGTATGGCTTTGGTTGTATGACATATCCTGAATGTCTTCAACTCTTATTTGTTTCTAGTTTGGATTATATGCTTTGGTCATTTTACCAAAATTCTTTTAAGTACGGTTTTAACCAGGACTTTCTGTAACAGTGCAGACAACTACGAAAAGCTACAACTGTACAGACTAGAGAAATTTTACCTTGGATCTTGGTCGACAGTCAGCATTAACTTTTCTAACTTGATATCTGATTTTCTTGGAGAAGAGACGAGTACGCCTTTTTTCCTTGTAACGAATCACACTAGCTTCTCTCACTCCTCCGTTCTCCGAGAATAAGTCTATTTGGGCCAATCTTGTCTGCCAACAATTATTCAGAATATGAGAAGAATACACTTTATGTTTTTATCTATAATTCTTATGAGTTCAGTTGAGATCTACAAACAGAATAGACATTACAAGTACAGCATAATATTTAAAATGTCTGTTCCAAGGCCTAGCGAACATGCACACGCAACCTTCACAATTGCTCTCACATTTGCCTTTACAGTTTCATACCATAAAAACTAAAAAAGACGACTATACTTTCATTTAAATAACATAGCATTCGGGCCGTTCAAAAAAAAAATAACATAGCATTCGGGTTCCAAAGACTTTTAAATATGAGCAAGTACTTAAGTTGTAGAAAATTTACAAATAACAAGATTAAATAACCACTTACGTGAATATCACCTCCAGGAGACTCTGACCCGGACAGTTCTTCTGGCAATGGAGACCCTTTATCCGCCCAAGCATCCAAAACTTCTTTATAATTCAGCTTCAACAACAATCGAGGCGATTTATCATGACTCAAGCTCTCATCTTTAACAGCCAAACTCCCCAATTCCGGTTCCAGCTTCATCAAATCCTCCACCTTTTTCTTCTTGACAACAGGAACTTTCTTAGATTTCATTAAAGCCGGTGGCGATTGGCTAATATTCATCATATTAACAGCCGGAAAACGCCACCAATTCCCTTCATCTACATTCTTTAATGCCCTCACTCCATTCCTTAATCCAAATCCAAAATTAAACTCCAAATTCCCTCCTAATCCTAACCCCAAAGGATACCCATAACAAGTATTGTAATTGTAATTATACTTAAAATCAAAATCTAAACTAAAACTAGGTTTTTCATTGGAAATTCGAGCACTTTCCACAATCGAATTCGAATTACATTTCCCAATGATGCCATCAATCCCCTCCTCAATTTCCTCATCAAGCATCGACTCAGTATCAAAATCTTGATACTCTTCGCTAAATTCAACCGAACTAGAATTCGACACACAATTCAAACTCCCGTGATCAATTGCACCACTTGGTTTCGCCTTTACTGGCTTTTCACTAACAGGAAATGGTAACAGCAACTCAGGTTTTTCGTTAGCGAAATAAGTCTTCTTTTTTGGTAATTTGGACTCTTTATTGCATTTCTTGGTGACTGAAAAAATATTGGGACAAGCAGTGGAAAGAATAGCAGCTGCTTCATTGTAAGTTTGATTGGGTCGTTTTCGCGGTGTTCTAGGCTTTCGTGGGTAGACTGCTAATACAGAATTGCTTGAATCGGAAAGCGTTGAAGATGGTGAAGATGAATGTGACTTTCGACTCAAAGTACTAGTCGTAGTAGTACTTGATGACGATTTAACAATATTTTCAAGATCAAATCCGTACGCTCTTGAACTTAAACACGACGACATTTTTACACTTCAAGAAGCTTTAGTAAATCCAAACATAAACAAACCAAAATTTATTTAAGCGATTTTCGTACTCATAAATATAAAGTTCAAAATCTCATCAATTCCTCTTAGAAAATAAGTTGAAAATAAGCTGAAATGTTGTAAAAACAAAGAACCTTAAACCCTAAAAAGTGTGGGGTTTTTTTTCTGTATAAACAAATAAGCTAAAATCCAAACCAAAAACCCTTTTACTAAAACCCAGAAAAAGTCATGAAATCAACATTGAATTCATCAAATAAGTGTACAGAAATGTACTAAAATTCAGAGAAGCATTTATAAAACAGTTGGTGTGTAATGCACAAAACCCAAAAACACAAGATTTATGGGCATTTTATGAAAGAGAGTTGAGTCACGGGGTTTATTAAAAAAATGTCTAATTTAGTAAATTTACATTGTATTTGTGTAATGTTATGGGATTGGTGAAAATGGATTTGAGCAATGGTAGTACAAGATAACAAAGAAGTAGATGATGACATTTGTGTTTATGGACCACTTTACAAAGAGGTGAGATGTAGAGTTTAGCTAGTGTGCACTTTGTTTGTATATCACTTCAATTATTTTATCATGTTGTATGTGGATTTCCTATAATACCCTTTAAGTAATTTTCGCCGTAAATTTAAAATTTTGAAAATTTGAATGCAAAAATCGAATTTCTATAAGAGAAATGGTTAAGTTTGAAAGTAAAAAAAAAAACGCTTTAATGATTTTACAGCGTTTGTGGGTTAAAAAAAACGTCGGCAAATTAACCGTGAAAAGTCTTAAACCGGTATAAGTCTAAGTTCAAATACGCACCGGTGGTACTAAATGTGGAGCATACATTGTATTTGAGTATCTAAATAATTTTGAAAGATCAATGATATGATGAATAACTAAACTTTGATATCATTAAGAAATGTGTAACTTAATTAGAGGCAAATTCAAATTGCAACTCCTACTTGGTAAACTGTTTGTGCACTTGATATCCATGTGGAATTGTATATGCCATACTTGTGTTGAGTGTTGATAGATCATGAGTACTTTTAATGATATTGAGCCTTTTTGCCTTTATTTACTATCGACACTTTTAGTGTGAAAAGTATTAATACTTCAATAAAGGTGTTTAGAATAAAGTAAAATAAAAAAATAGTAATAATAAAGACGTGTGATAATTTTGTGACTTTTGTCACAAAAAAAGTAAATTCGTGTTTTTGAATATTGGATAGATTATTACAAAAATAAGAAAAGATTATATAAGTGGTTAAATTTTTTGTTGTAGCAACTTAAGTTTAGCTTAAAAAGTTTTGTGGAAATAATTAGCACTTATGATGAAAATATTTTGTGCAAGACCTTTCCGAAAATATTTGTACAACACTCATGCAAAAATTCTAGGTCGTTCGATCCTCGGATATAGTACTATAAAATATTACGCAGGGTCTTTTTATTTAACGCGAGTAAGTTGTAAAATAGAGGTGGTTGGTTCAAGTTTAACTAGAGATATCGGTGAGCTATATTATGAGTACGAATGTAAAAAAACACAAACTTATTGGGGAAATCTGAAATCGGAAGTTTTAAACCAGTCATATGCTTAGGTAACGGGGTGGGTTTCGGGCATTTACGGGGATTTTATTGCGTACGGGGTGGAAAGTGTGGCACACCATCCTAACACGACGCGCCCCGTAACCAAAACAACATTATCTATTTTCCTAGTTTTGTATATTTGCAAGATTTGAAGTTGTGATTAGAAAACTTCTTTTGTGTTATACTTATATAAAAGTTTTGATTTTTTAAGTATAGTTTATTATTATTTATGTTTGCTTTGTTGTGAACATATTAATGTCACTAATTTATTAGTAAGTTCTTGATTCTTCACGATATTGCATCTTTTTTTTAACGACGAAATTTTATTAACTAGCAAGACGCTAGAACAAGATTACAAAAAAATCAGATGAGAGTTTTTAAGCCAAATATCTCTAGAAAAAACCTATTACATCTATTATAACACCAAAGAAAAGAAAGCGCCACAATATCATCAAAAATCAGCACTCGAGAAGGCGGATTGGCATCAAAAATATTACGGTTCCGCAACCCCCAAATCACCCACCACGCAACAAAAAAAACCCTCTAAAAGACACTTCACTTTAGAGGGAAGCCGAATGGACAAAAACCGAACATAGCAATCCGAGAATGAATCGTAGTCTTGATATTCAACTTCCCACCAACGACAAACACGCTGAAGGACAACCCGAGCCAACGGGCATTTTAAGAAAATATGAAGGACGTATTCTTCACCTTCGTTACAAAGAGGAGAGGAAGAAGACTACAGAGAAATACCTCGATAAATAAGATTAGACCTTATCCGTAAATAATCGCGGCGAGCTCTCCAAGCAAAAATATTAACTTTGATAGGCACAACCTTCACCCATCTTTTTGAAACAGGATAGGAAGGAAGATATAAATCATCAATCGCATTCTGAACAGAATTAAAGGAAAACATACCATCACTAGACAGAGAAAACCTCCAGCGCTCACCAGGAGACGACAACGAAACCTAATCAATAACGACAACAACCCAGATAATTGACGTTGCCCCAATCCTCCTCTAACTGTTCTACGAAAAGAATCCTCCAACGAAGTCGCTAACTTCACAGCCACGGACACCTGACCGTTTGACTCGAGGGCAAAAAGACAAGGAAAAACCTCTCGAAACAGTTTATCACCATACCAAATATCTGATAAAAACCGAGTACTATTCCCATCTCCTACACACTTAGAACCAAGAGATAAGAAGTCAAATCTAGAGCCCTTAAGAACATGAAGTTCCTTGAGAATCGAACTCTGTATAGAACTCGTCTTAAGCGAGTGAGAATCAATCGAAATCTCGTAAATAGCCCTAATAACACGAGACCAAAGGGAACCATCTTGAGAAACAAATCTCCACACCCACTTAAGGATAAGAGCCCGATTAAGAGCATGAAAATTGACACACCCAACCCTCATTTATTTTTAGATGCTAAAACTTTATCCCACGCCACCCACGAGATCCTCTTTTTGAAGGATCTCGCCCTTTAAAAAAATTGCTTCGAATAGACTCCATCACTTTAAGCACTCCTCTAGGGACCTTAAAAATAGACATCATATATAACGGAGTCGCACCAAGAACCGACTTCAAGAAAGTCAGTCTACCACCAATAGACAAAGTTTTCGCTTTCCACTTAGACAGACGAGATTTCAACTTAAGCAAGACCTCATCCCAAGCCTTAAGACGAGACATGCTCTCTCCCACCATGATCCCAAGATAATGGAACTTAGTCTCCCTAATAGAGCAACCAATAGACGCCGATATATTCTCAACTAACGAACGAGGCACCCCAACTCCAATGACTTGACTTTTATTAAGATTTATATGTAACCCTGACGCAAGGTGAAAATATCTAAGGATACTAATAATACCCCTCAGATTCTCATTCGACCACTCACCTAAAAACAAAGCATCATCTGCATAGAATAAGTGAGATAAAGAAAGAGATTCATGAAGCCGAATCCCTTTGAACAGCCCTCTATTAACAGCTATACAAACAGACAAATGTAACGATTCCATAATAAGGATGAAAAGAAAATGAGATAACGGATCACCTTGTTTAAGCTCACAATTAAATTAGAACTCGCCCGATGGGCTCCCATTCACCAAAACCGACGCTTTAGCAAATGTGAAAGTACCTCTAATCTAATTACACCAAATTGAACCAAAACTGAATGCCTCAAGAACATCAATCAGAAAATCCCACCGAACCGAATCATAGGACTTAGCAAAGTTCACCTTAAAAAACATCGCCTGCTTGTTCTTCCTCTTACATTAATTGAGAAGTTCATTGATAATAAATGGACCATCCAATATATGTCTCTTAGCTACACAAGCATATTACGTATCCGAGACGATATCCGCAATAACTTTGGCCAACAGATTAGCCAAAATTTCCATAACAACTTTGTATACGCATCCGATGAGACTAATCGGACGATACTGATTAACAAACTTAGCGTCTAAAACTTTGGGAATAAGGGCAATAAATGAATAGTTACAACCTTTGGAGAAGACCCATGAGAAAAAAAATTTCTACTTCCTTGAAAAAATCAGGCCCAATAAATTCCCAATACTTTCTAAAAAACTCGAATGTAAAACCATCTGGGCCCGGGGATTTATTTTCCCCACAATCCCAAACTGCCGAACGAATCTCGTGCCTGGAAACTACACTCTCTAGATCATCAGCTTGTTGTTGATCTAACTTGTTGGGGAATCGAAAATTAATTTTAATCCTAGCTGACGTAGGCTTTTTAAAACGAGACCCATAATGTTCAAGAAACGTTTCCTTAACTTGCCTCGGACCAGTAATCCAATTACCCCCTTCAAACACTCTACGAATGACTCGATGTGAATGTTTCTTATTAATGACCCCATGAAAAAACGTCGAGTTCTGATTCCCTTCAATGGCTCATCTCACTTTAGATTTATGGGCCCCGCCCGTTACTTCCATCACTTTAATATCATTGAGCTTACATCTCAACTCATTACGCCTACTAACCACTGAGTCACACAAACCAACCTGGTCCAACTCCTTATCAATACGACTCAACTCACCTAGAATCAATCTCTTGGAACTGGATAATTGTTGATTTTTATACATCACCCAAGATCGAATTACCCTCTTAAGCTCTTGGAGTTTCTTTTTAAAACGAACCATACAATTCCTATCAGAATATGAAAAAGAACTCCATGTGCTCTCCACCATATCGTCAAAACCAGCATAATCGAGCCATGAATGATAACACATAAATGGAGTCAGATCATAATCCAACTTAACCTCATGAAGAAGAATGGGACGATGATCAGATAAGTGTCGTTCAAGACAAACCGCCGTTAGATTAGGAAACACAGATAGAACACCATTAGATACGAGGAATCTATTAAGCTTACTCATTTTATTCGCCAAAGAATGAGACCAAGTAAAAGCGAACCCCTCCATAATATAGTGTAAATTTTGATAATAAACGAGGAACAACATATATTAGTGGAGCATTGCGTCTGAAAAAGTGTCTTGATAGGATCTTAAACGGATATCAAAGCAGGTCTGGGGAAGCATCTCGCTTCAATCGAGTGCCCGATAAACTCCCAATGAAGATCTGTGCGGATTTGAGGCTTGATATGCTAA
Source organism: Glebionis coronaria (assembly GCA_025667525.1). Lineage (NCBI taxonomy): Eukaryota > Viridiplantae > Streptophyta > Magnoliopsida > Asterales > Asteraceae > Glebionis > Glebionis coronaria. The sequence continues at coordinate 103,768 of JANFOE010001452.1, read as the reverse complement.
TCGAGTTGAACATGAAGATAATCGCTTCATTTCAAATCCGTCATGTATCATTTCAAATAAAGAGATATGTGACGTAAGATGTGAAAATGTTACTTGTAACAATAGTCTTTTTACTTTTTAGCCAAATAATGATCAATTATCTTATAATGCTCATCAAATCTATTATTCCTTTCGTTCATAAATAAACGTTCAATTGAATTTTTGAAGTCAATCATTTTCATTTTTGACTTTAAATTTTTATCTACTTTAGCATCATCAAATATTATATAATACATATAAAATAATTTAAGATCAAAGTTATAAATGAATGACTTCGAAAATCAAAATTGTGAATATTTATTTAAAAAATGGAAAGAGTAAAAAAGAAAAGTGATATTGATAGTTTGGTATATATCGTGTCCTTAAATACAGTAACTTTTTGTTTTTACTGTAACAAAAAAGATATGGTGGGCAATCATGGGCACATGCATAAAATGATAGGACACTTGGGTACCTGACTCAAGATACAATTAGGTACATGTCACCCCATGCTAAACTCTATAAAGGGAAATTTTATCTGCTGACCTGGCAGAACACGATTGGATGTGACAGATTTCTTAGGATGACTTGATTAATATGTGTGGCAGATGAATGTCGTACGTTGCCATACTTACGTTCAATGACTTCTGATTACAACTCTTCTCTCTTTCATTATCTTTATGCTTAGTTTAATATATCTTGATATTTCTAAGATTGCTAGTACCATCTTTTGAGAACGACATTATAGCTCACACTAACTTGCTTATGACTCAATATACCATTAAAGATTTATATAAACTATCTACATAACCTTGAGCAAAATGTACACAAGAATCAAAAGGATCAAACACGGACGGTTAAGAATGCAAGCAGAATGGTGGGTCTCGGATGGACTTGGGATACCTATGAAGTTTTGCGATGTAGCGTTAGTTTTTTATAAAAGCCTCGAGTTTTCGTAAATGCATACGGTCAATATATAAAACTTGTGTTTCTTTTTTTTCAAATGCATACCTCCGTTTCAAAATTATAGTTCCATTTTAACTTTTTGGTCTTTTTTTCTAACTTTAACCGTAAATATTTGTTTTTTTTTATATAATACTTGATAAAAAAATTATAACAATGAAAATACATTTAAAAACTAATCAATTCATATATTTCTCATTAAGTATTATATAACACAAACAAAAATATTTAAAATCAAAATTAAAAGAAAAAGACCAAAAAAAACAAAGTGGAATTATAATTTTGAGACGAAGATAGTTAATATGTCTCCGGGTTTCGTCCAAGGGTGCAACTGTATAACACTATACTCCAAAAAGAGAATTTATGCTTCAGCAATTATAGTGCATCTTAACGAGTAGTTTAAAAAAATCAGTAGTTTGAAAGTTAAGTCAGTTTATAAACACTAAACCAGTATTTGCGTACAAAGGGGAAATTGTGTGTATCAGCATATAGTTAACTAAAATATATGATATAAATGGGATTTGAAACGCCACCAACTGAACAAAGAGGATTAAATTGTTTGCTTTCTTGATTTTGCGACACTTTTTTTTTTTCTTTTTATAAATATATTCCCCGATCAGAAGATAGAAAGAAAAAGAAAGGAGATTGAGAGGAATTAGGAGAAGATCGGTTTAGCTCTTGATACTATATTGGAAATATAATTGACTGTCTTATTCATTCAATTAACATTACAATATATAACTATCGTAAGATTATTCTAGAAGCCATATAGATGGGCTAGGCCTAACACATTTAACAAAGCCCATAATCTCTAACAAAGTATTGTCTAACAATATGAACTGACTTGATGGATAAACCGGTAATCCGGTGACTCAATCGGGTTAATTGGTTGGCTTATGAGCCGGTGACTCGACCGGGTTGATCCATTGGTTAAACCCGTGACCCGATGACTCGACCGGCTTGACCCGGTGGTCTAACGCGTTACCTGTTGGCTCGACCAGGTTGAGCCGATGGTCGAACCCATGACCCGTAACTCGACTGAGTTAACCCGATGGTCGAATCCGTAACTCGTAATTCGATCAGGTTGACCTGGTGAGCGAACGACCCGGTAACTCGACCGAATTGACCCAGTAGTCAAACATGTGACCCGGTGACTCGATTGGGTTAACTCGGTTCGAACTCGTGACACAGTGACTCGATCAAGTTGTTTTCTGTGGTCGAACATGTGACCGATTAACTCGACTAGGTTGACCCAGTGGTCGAACGCTCGCGCCGGTGACTCAATCGAGTTGATTCAGTGATCGAACATTTGACTCGATGATTCATTTAGATTGACCCGGTGATTGAACCTGTGATTTGTGGTTTATATTTAGGTTTCTTATTTTTTTTTATAGAATTGTCCATTTCAATAATTCATATAAATTTTATATACAGTATAGACACGCGTGTGGGTTAGAGCTTTAGGTGTCACAGCGAAGAGGCTTCACTGACATCTCGCCAGATTTTGCCACTTCTTACCACCATACCAGTCATGCTCGTCAAGTCAGACACTCGCCGTCCCAACGATGCAAAACAAGACAAAAATATTCATCTGTCACATCTCGCCATGACACCACCCAAACTCACCAAGCGAATATAATACATGTTTTTTTGTTTTCATTTTCTTTGGTTTTGTTTTCTTTTATTCTCTGTTTTTTAATGGTTGTATGTGCGCGCTGGTAAATGTTTCAAGAAAGAAGAAAGAAGACGTGTAGCTAGTTTAGGGTTTTTAGTGGGCCTTTCTTTTGGTTTTTTTTTCAGTTTTTGGTTAGTTATATATTTTTTAAATTTATGTATTTTTAAAAGATTTTTATGGTTTGTACTTTTTATTTTAACACTTGTATCGTTTTTTATTTAAATAAAAAAAATTTATTTTGTTATTAGAAGATGGTGGAAAAGAAAATAAAATAGATAGTGGTGGGCTCTAAATAAAAAATGATGGTTTGTTATGATAAGGTAAGTTTTTTAGAAGTAAAAGTGTTTGATGACGTGACACTACGTGTGGTACAAATGAAAAGCCTTTTGCTCTTCACGACACCTAGAGCTTTTAGTGTGAGTCTGTGAGTTGTATTTCATACATGAGTGAGCCTTTCGCTTTATAGGAAATTTTTTAAAAATCTAATGTGAATATATCTAGAATGTTCAAGAGATAAGGGCTAATTCAAAAAATAGCAACAAATATAGGGACCAAGGTTATAAAGTTAGATCGTTTGTTAGGATAGTCTTCCCCCTTGTATATATTTGAAATTCAATTACATTTTTTTCCAACTCAATCAATGAGATAATCACACGGTTTCTCTCTTCGTTTCATTTTCATTTCACTTTTGTTCTTGATCTCTGAAATATTACATGGTATCAGAGAAACCATTAATGGAGTTTTGAGATTCTTGTTACGAGTTTGTTGAATATGTTATTTTTTTTACAATCACATGTGTTTCGTATTGTAACAGATCTTATTCTTGTGTTTCCGCGCGTTTTGTTAACTTTGATTGTTAAGTTCTTGATTCTTTAACAACGGTACCACCAACGAATAATGATGTAACTCCTCTTGCTCTATTTCAAAACCCTTTGTATCTACATCCTAGTGATGGTCCTAGTTCGTTAATTGTTCCTGAGAAATTAACTGTTGCACATAACTATAGGCTAGTTCGTTAATTGTTCCTGAGAAATTAACTGTTGCACATAACTATATGGCTTGGAAAAGAGCTCTTGAGATTGGTTTGTCTACCAAAAGAAAGCTAGGGTTTGTAAAAGGTACTGTAACACGTTTTGCAACTGATCCTAATCTTCAAAAGTTGTGGGATACATGCAATAATATGGATATATGTTGGATAATAGGTGTTGTGAGTGAATCAATTGCAAGATCTATCATGTTTGTGGGGGACTGCAAGTGAGATATGGCAGCAATTGGAGAAAAGGTTTTCTTTGAGTGATGGGTCAAGAAAGTATAAGTTGAAGAAGGATACTTATGAAATTGTTTAGGGTAATTGTTCTGTAGGTGAGTATTATACAAAGATGAAGTTTGTTTGGGAAGAATTGGATAATATTAATATGTTGCATGTTATCACTGTTGTTACACCTGAAGTGTCTGGTTTTCTAACTGCTTTGAAAAAGTAGAAGGAAGATCAACCCTTATTTCAATTCTTGAATGGGCTGAGTGAGTAGTTTAGTCATAAAATAAGTCAAATCTTGATGATTTATCCTTTGCCTAATGTTGAAGTTGCTTGTTCTATGATGCAACAAGAGGAATCTCAAAGATTGTTGTTTAAAGCATCGTCTAGTTGCTTTGAATCATATACTTTATTGAGTAAAGGTGTTGCGGTGAAGGAAAAGTGTTATATATATGGTACAAGTGGCATCCACTAGATAGATGTTGGGAGAAGGTAGGTTATCCACCATGGCATGCTAAGTTCAAAGGTAATTCTCAACAAGGCAAGCAGACAAGACCAGTTAGGCTCAATGAAGGGCTAATTGTGTACTAAGAACAGCTGCTCATGTAGAGAGTGGGAACATTAGGTTTACTTCACAACAGTTTAAACTACTGATGAAGAATCTGCAACAAATGAGTGTGTTTAATGCTAATGAGGAAGAGATTGATCATCAGTTTGTTGCAGGTATAGCTTGTTTAATTAGTAAATTGGATAAGTTAGAAGTGTTAGATGAATGGATTTATGATACTGGTGCCTCTAACCATATGACACCTAAGTCAGAGAGTGTTTTTTATCCCTATCAACTGAAAATTAAACCACAAATTAGATTGCCAAATGGCGAGACTTCAATTATTTCACATGTGGGAAAAGTGAGATTAAATAATGGCATTATACTGAAAGATGTGTTAGTAATACCATCTTTAAAGTTCAGTTTTTTGTTTGTGCCAAAATTGACTGAAGATAGTTAATGTGTTGTTTCTTTTTACCCTAAGTTCTGTGTTGTTCAAGACTTGACAACAAGGAAGGTAACAAGACTGGGTAATAAGAAGGAAGCACTTTGTAGAAACTAGAAGGGGTCGCGGCGGGGGGGGGGGGGGGGGGGGGGGGGGGGGGGGTTGAATAGTTTCTCTTGATTAAGGTCCTAATTAAAAATCCTTTCAATTAGGTTTGTCCCAAAATTACCTTTTACTTGAAAACTAGTTTCATAGTTGTTAGGTTCATTTCTAATGTATTAACTACATCTAGTGATAATGAAATGATATGTAAATAAGTAAAGATAAGTAAAGAGTAAGGAAAGAAACAACCTAATACAATACACCAAGATTTATAATGGTTCGGAAACGAAACTGTTTCTTCATTCCTACTCCACTCCTCGAGTACACCCTACTCGAGATTTCCACTATATCCACAAGCTCCCTTCTTGGCGGAGAAAACCTTACAACGTCGCTTACATTGTTTTTCCGACATTAATCTAAATGTTGAGACCTAATCTTAGCTAGGACCAATATACACATGTCGCCTACTTCACCATTTTCCGACACAAGGAGAGATGTCGAGATGTAATCGAAAGCTAGAACCAATCATCAAACGTCACCTACTTCACCATTTTCTGACACAAGGCTAGATGTCGAGTTCTAATCGAATGCTAGAACCAATCTTCGTCGCCCATCTTCTTTTCTGACACAAGGCTAGATGTCGAGTCCTAATCCAAAGCTAGAACCAATCTTTACAAGTCTTCACTTTCAAGGCTAGATGACAGAGTGTACAGATGGCCTATGAGATCTAGGTGCTGACTCAGACACTCTATGGATTGAGACAAACCCTAAACTTCATCACCCTCTCCTACAGACTTTTGAGGGTGATTGTTTGTGAACCTCTAAGAATAAAAATAAATGCAAATTAATACCTGAGTGATATCAGCGTCGAGAGGGTTCTTGGTAGTCTCTACTGACTTGGAGACGCTAGACACAGGTTGTTTGTCAGTTGTAGGCTCTCTTTCCTCATCTACCAGAGTAGGGGATGGGTTCTTCTTTGTCTTTGTCTTCTTGGATGGATTAACAGAAGGGGATTCAGAGGAAAGGAGGGTTTCTTTCCTCTTCTTCTTTATTTCCTCCAGCACCTGGGCCAAGAAGTAGAGTGCACAGTGGTCTTGGACAGAGACTTGTCAGTCATACTTTCAGCATTTACCTCAACATGAGGGATCAAGGGCTCTCCTTCTTCTGGTGCAAGTAGACCAGCTACCTTCAGCATGTGCCTGGTAAGGGGCACTTCGTCCTCAAGAATATCCTCAATGATGAGTGAGAGATATTTGGTATAGCAGATGGTGGCGAGACGGTTCTTCTTCCCTTTGTTCTCAAGCTTGGCTATGAGATCGGTGTAGAGAATATGGGTGATCCCTATGTCTAGCCCCCATATAAGGCTGTAAGCAATTGCCAGCTGAGATCCATTCAGCTGGTCATGTGAGCCCTGGTTCCCACCCAGACACTTGATGATGTACAGCATTAGAGTCCTCCAAATGGGCGAGAAGTAGTTGACCTTTATCAGGGATTTGTTTTGGAAGGCGAGGGATGAAAAGGTTTATCATCGTCATCATGAGGTCGAAGGGTCGCCAGAGCTTTCTTCACAGTGGCGCTGCTTGGCACAGTGGTCATGTCCTCGTTGATAGCAAGACCAATGAATACGGCAAAGTCATTGAAGTCGAAGGTGAGCGGTTGTGGATGGGTGGAGAGGTTGAAGGTGATGTTGGAAGAATTTTGGTCTACTTCAGCCGAGAACCAAAACTCCTTCAAGTATTGTGTGCAGTAAGTGGAAGGTTCTCTCGTGATGGCTTTAGCAATGGGTGAGTTCTTCAAAAAGGTTAACAATGGTGTGTAAAGGGGATTGTTGTGTTCAAGAAGGGCTACATAGTTGTTCAGAGCAATCTTTCCATCGTTAATGTTAAAGTCGGCGTTGGATGCGGCTAAGACGGTGAAAGATTGGTTTGTTGTTGAAGAAGTCATTGATGAAAGATTGAAGGTTTTGGAGAGATAGAGAAAGATGAACAGTATGTGTGTATGAGATAATGAGTTGTGATGGTGAAAATAACAATGAGTCAAGGGTATGTGAAAATTTTTGTCGTTTTTCAATTAAATCATTTAATGCAAAGTTTACCTTTTGAGAAAAACACGGGACCCCTTGATCCTTCATGTGATTTTTGTCCCCTTGAAAAGCGGAAAAGTTGTTAACATTAAAAGAAATCATTTGAATTAAATACTGGAATATATTACAATTCCCATTGAAATGTAACTACCTCGTTACATTCAATTCCCTTAAATGCTCAAAGACAGAGATCACTTATCAGATTTATTTCCCAATATTGAGCGTACCTAGGTCAGCAACCAACCTAGTAAAACTTGGCTCAGCCAGAGGCTTGGTGAAAATATCAGTGAGCTGGTATTCAGTGGGTTTAAAGTGAAGCTCAATATCACCTTTTAAAATATGGTCTCTGATAAAGTGATACCTGATGTCAATATACTTGGTTCTAGAATGAAGTACCGGATTATTTGAGATGGCTATAGCACTTGTGTTGTCACAGAATATGGGAACCTTTTCATAGTTGATTCCATAATCAGCCAATTGACTTTTCATTCAGAGAACTTGAGCACAGCAACCAGTGGCAGCGACATATTCAGCTTCAGCTGATGACATGTCCACAGTGTTTGTTTCTTAGCACTCCAGCATACCAACTTTCCTCCAAGGATTTGACAACTCCTAGAGGTGCTCTTTCTATCAAGGCAGCACCCAACATAGTCTGAGTTTGAGTAAGCTTTGAGGTCGAAGCCTGATCCATTTGGATACTAGAGACCCAGTGAGGGAGATCCTTTTAAGTACCTAAAAATTCTTTTAACAGCTACAAGGTGGGATTCCGTGGGGTTAGCTTGGTACCTAGCACAGAGACATGTGGAGAATTGGATGTTTGGTCTGCTTGCTGTGAGGTACATCAGTCACCCAATCATGCCTTTGTATAAGGTCTCATTAACAGACACCCTTGAGTCATCAGCTCCCAAATTGTTGGGAGGAAGCATGGGGCATTTCACTGATGCGCAATCAGACAGATCATACTTCTTGAGTAAATCTCTAACATATTTTTCTTGACAAATAGTAATTCCTTTTGAACTTTGTTTGATTTGAAAACCCAAGAAAAAAGTTAGTTCCCTATCATGCTCATTTCATACTTTTTGGTCATAAGTTTGGCAAACTGTTTGCTCAAGGTAATGTTGGTTGAACAAAAAATTATGTCATCCACATAAATGTGAATAAGGTTTCGCCAATAGTACCTCTAACAAACTTATTTTCAAGTAGGAATTTTGATAGAGTTTCATACCAGGCTCTAGGCGCTTGTTTCAGCCCATAGTGCTTTGTGAAGTCTGTAGACGGGGTCAGGATAGTCATTGTTCTCAAACCATGGGGGTTGTTTAACATATAATTCCTCTACAAGTTTTACATTAAGGAAGGCACTCTTTACATCCATCTGGTAAACCATGAAACCCATATAAGCTGCATAAGCTAGGAAGATTCTGATAGCTTCTAATCTGGCCACTGGTGCGAAGATTTTGTTGATCCCAAAATTAGTACGATTAGCTTTGTGTTAAACGAGATTGAATCAAGATTAACACTTAGAGAAACTTTGTTGTATTTAACAATCTAAGTGTTATGCGAAATTAACACTTAGAACAAAGAACAAACAAACAATGTAAACCAAACTTTCACTCTTGACTAATAATGAAACTTGCGTACAATGAAAGTTGTAAAACTTGTGAAAACTTATTAAAACTGATATATTACTATGAACCCTACGACCTCCTTTTATAACACAAGGAGTTGTGTACAAAGGTTTACCTATCAACTATTCTAGGTAAAGATAATTATAGAAAATACAATATTGATCATATCTTTACTTCAAATATAAAACGTGTTGACTAAGTATTCCTATCAGTGGTTGAACATCTTCTTGTCAGCGCTTGAATATTTATTTTCAGTGCTCATCTGTCAGCCCCTCGTTTACTCTTGTCAGCGTCCAAGTTACTCTTATCAGCGTCCCAGTGACTTAGCTAATTTTATTCCCAACAATCCTCCCCTAAACTTGATATCTACTCTAGTAATCAAGTTTCTGAATAAAAACTAAGTACAAGGAGGATTCTTACAAATACAAACTATCTTTAAATTAGAAAATGAATAAATCTAATTAAATCCTTGCTAACATGACTAGTATAATCAACTTCTAACTGTGTAGAGACCTTCATCTTCAAAACACCCTTAGACATAGGATATTCTGCATCAACCAAAAGGTATTTTGAAAACTTTGAGGTGCTAAGATGGTATACACGAACAGCTGAATGTAGACGCCACTTCATGTCACACCCCACCATGGCGGAATATGAGGCACGACGTATGGATATCATCACAAAAATAGCGTGTTTATAGAGATAACTAAATGATATAAGAAATGTCATAAAATGGTGACACAAATGTCGTGACAATATCTCAACAATGCAAGAGTCTAGGTAAGTAGGTAACAGTCCTACCTCTTACCCAAGACAAACAAATAACACAAACAAACAAACATATAGGTGCCAACAATATCACTAGATAAATGAACAAACAAAGCTAAGAAGGAACGGGGATCTCCTTCTAAATGCATTCCTACGCAACTCCAAAATCCTAGCCACTTAAGTTCTCACGCCTACCCAAAGCATCACCTGAAAAAGACACTAAAACACATCAACATAAAGTTGGTGAGAGTCATAGGTTTAGACTCCAATGCTAAAATCAATTACAAGTTGTGAATAAAAACCATCAACACAATAACATATGGACAATGCGCTACAATTATGTATTAACAACTAGCATTCAAGCTCAATCAATCATCACAATTCCAAGGCATCACGCCTTACTAACAACCACAATTACCAAGGCATCACGCCTTACCAACAACCATAATTTCCAAGGCATCACGCCTTACCAACAACCATATATTCCAAGGCATCACGCCTTACCAACAACCACGGTACCATAGGCGCCCATACACCTATGTACCTTTCCCATCCAAATCATACACAAACAAGAACCACATAGCAGTTAATCACATAATGTACACACAATCCATCTCAAATCACAAAAACATTCACAGCATCAATTTAGAAAATAACTCAACACAGTGTCTCTTCCATCCCATCTGGAAGTCAAAATCAATAATAAACATGGGACTATGAAACTCACCTGATTGCTTCTCCAAAAGCCCTCGCACTAGCAACAAGCTAACAAACCAAAAACACGCAATCAATACATAAACCAACCACTAAGATGGCTCATCAACCTATGATGGACATCTAGCCTACTCCCATATAAATACCTCGTTGATAAGCTCTAAACACCCCATTACCCTTCCCTAACAAGTCCTTAACTTGGTTAAGTTTAATAACTATCCTGTTCATATTTTACACAAAACAGTCCCAATTTTAGGTCTCCAAACTTTAAGTCAAACGTCCACTTAGACATACCCATGGTTTCTGTAAAAGGAATATTCATACCCTTACATATGTTAGCTAACACCTCTCACTTGACCTAACCTTAAAGCTACTGTTAAGGCCCCGATATATATATATATATATATATATATATATATATATATATATATATATATATATATATATATATATATATATATATATATATATATATATATATATATATATATATATATATATATATATATATATATATATATATATATATATATATATATATATATATATATATATATATATATATATATATATATATATATATATATATATATATATACTTTTGTCATTCCAGATTTCCTGATTTTAAACATACGAAAAGTTTGTTACAATTAAGGGGTCTTACCCTAAACCACAACCTTAGCCCAAGTGCAGATACTTACTACAATATATACACCATCTCTCATGTCCATGAGAAGATCCCAATGCAACCCTAAGTACCCCAAACAACCCAAAACTTAAAAAGAAAACAGGTTGATTAGAAAACTGTTTTGACCTCCGACTGTTGTAACCCGTTTTTGACCCACTTCCCGACCTCCAATTTAGTTCTCGTTTCTTGCATTGGAAAGCCACTTCAATTACCTTTTCAGGGATACTTGGATCGTAAAATAAGAGTTTGTAGAACTCCCTATATTATCAAAACAATGACCCAAAAATTCTGCCCAGTTTTTAAAAACGGGTTTAATCAAATTAAACTAATTAATTAACCCTAACCCCACTAATTACAAACCCTAACTTATGTAATCATTATAACCTAATTATTATAACATTAATTTAGTATTTTTAAATTAAACCCTAACCTAATTCCATCATAAGATGATTAAACAAAACATAAAAACAATTAAATTAAAAAGGGCTAAAAAGATTTACCTTTAATTTATGAAAACCCCAAAATCTTATGAAGAACCCTAATTTTTATATAACTCACGAATTTTATTAACCTCCAGGAGAAAAATAATGAATTTGGATTGTGATTAAAATAATATATAGGGTGTACATAAAATCCTAGTCCAAGAATAAGCCCACTTTCCTTTTTTTCGCTCTTTTTCCCTTTTTTCCTTCTTTTCTGCGTCCAAAACCGACCTAAACCCCTTCAATTTCGTTTTTTTTATTTTTATTATTTAATATTATGTTATTAATATTACCTTAATTTACCTTAATTTATTTCAGCTCCTAAAGCCTCCAAAACCTCAAAACCGTAAAACTAGTCAAATTTACGCGTTTTACCGTAAAAGTCGTAAAATATACACTTTTAAAAAAAATGTCAAATTTTGAAATAAACTTTATAACTAAGTCCTAAATGACTTAAAACCATCCCGAAAAATATCCATATGACTAATTACCTCATCCGAGGCCTCTAAATGCTAAACCGTAAATCGTAAAAATACGATTTTCTATAATACATATACGTATACATAAAACCACTAAATAACACCATTTCACTTCATAGTCACCACCATGTGAGCTCATGAACATGAAATCATCACACATCGTTTCACTCACAAGGTACCCCGTACCGGAAACGATATCCAAACCACAATCTATTCACACCAATAAGCACATAAACACGTAAAGACACGTAACTAGCACAAAATAAAACTAAGTGACGAACCTCAAAACCAGGTTTGTCACACTTTAAACCACTTATATCATCCAGATCCAACCATATTGGATCAGCTTCATCTAGAGCAATCATTCTCTTGAATGTTGTCCAAATCTTTATTCCATTTGCTGAAGAAGGCTCTTCAGCTTCATACTTGGTCTTCATCAACTTCCATAGATCTACCAAGTCTTCTCTATCCATGCTGGCAAAAAAGAAATCAAAGAAGTGAATGTGTGTACCTTGTCACCATATCTGGTGATCACCCAGAAACCACTTGCATCTTCTTCAAACTTGATTATTGGGTTTCTTAAATACAAAGGTAACACTTCTGCAACATCTGAAGCCTCCAAAGGTGAAAGCTTTATACTCTTTCTGATCACTGCTTCACTTGGATTCAATCTATCAAGGACTGGAAATTCAATAGGAACCCCCTTCTTCACTGGCCTTGGTACAATGGAATCCCTCTTGAAATGCATATTCTCTTCAATTTCTTCTTTCCTTTCACCAGAAAGAAGTCTGATAGTGTTTGCCTCACAAACACGTTCCCAAATAGGATATGCATGAAACTCCAACTCTTCAAAGGAAAACCTCTTCAATCTCTCATAGGTCCATCCACCTTGATGACACCTAAGAAGCATATAATAGAGCTCTCTTCTATCCCTTTTGAGCTCAGAAAGTACCTTGCTAGCCTTAAGCTTCAAGATCACCTTGCAATCCTCTCGAACTCTCAACAGAATCTCCAAACCTCAAATTAGCCCAGTAAGTGATTCTGGATTCTCTGCAATTGAAGATTCCCATGCAAAATACATATCCATAACTTCAGGCATATCAAAATCTACTTTCATCTTCAATTCTCTAAGCTTTTCCCTAGCTATCTCATCCTCTCCATACTCCAACCTTTCTGGTTCTTCAATAATCATTACACTAGAACCAGAATTCTCATCATCACTACCATCTTTAACCCTCTCAATGGCAGTCTATACCCTATCCTGTTCCTCAAGGTGTGTAGCCAAAACAGAATCAAAATGTACTTGAGCTGCATCCTTAGGTACTTGAACCTCTTCCATAATCACTTTACCCTTATCCTTAGCTTCAATAGTTGGTAAAGTGATTGATGATACCCGTGTAGAAATATCTTTGATGATAACTGGTGGTTGGGATACATCAATCATACCTGTAAGTCTGTCAGCGTCTGATTTGCTCTTGTCAGCGTTCAAATCCTGAATGTCAACGGCTGACTCTATGACTTATTGCATCATCTCTACAAAAGAAATATTCTTGGGAGTATTCAAAGAAACATCAATAGTTGGCTTCTCCTTCAAGCTTATCAAAGCCTCAGCTATCTCCACACTCCCATAAGAACCACCTTCTTGTGAGCCCTTGTCACTCACATGTACCTGTTCATCCTCTCCTTTGGAAGAATCCTCCTACCTTCTTCTAGCATTGGTAGCTTCCAAAACAACTATCCTCTCCATCAATGACTTGAGTTCAAGGCCTTGACCTGTGACAACTTGTAAAAGGTCTGCATTTTGCTTTTGCAAGCTAATGCAAACCACCATCAATTCCATTGCTCATAAAGGTTCCAGTCTGCCCTCCTCTATCATGGGGATTTGAGCCCCAAAAAGAGATTCATTGGGCATGGATGTGGTCTTAATGATGTTGGGACTGTCTTGACCTGCTTTTAAGCCAGTGTCAATAGTCCCAACCCCACCCATGTCACCAACCACACTTATGGTGGTGGTTCTCTCTGCTACATGGATAAGACCACTAGAGGAGAACACTCTTGTAGTCCGTTGATGTTTCTCAAACCTATAGTCATGAGGTTCTGAAGGGGAAGTGGAATGGGGGTCTGTTTGGGTTTGGGGAAGAATGGTGTCAGCGTTTGGGTTGGCCGTGTCAGCGCCCACATTGTGAGTGTCAGCGCCTGAGGGTTGAGGGTCAAGGTCCATGTGTTGGGGTGATGGAGGTTGTTCTGGTAGTGGGTCTGGTTGTGGTTGAGGTTGTGCAGCTGCCTCAATGACAGCTAGCATGCCTGGGGTGAGAGGTAGGTCTTGAATGGTGGGGTGTTCATGTTATCAAAAACAATTTTCTTTTGCATAGGGGCCTCATTAAAGTCATCATGGTCCCTACGACAATATATTTGTTCATCAAAAACCATTTGTAAAAACCTTGGGTAAGCAAGAGTCATCTTGTTACCCTTATTGTGACACATACCATCAAAAATCATTTTAGAAAAATTAAACTTTTGCCCATTTGCAATACAAACAAGAGCACAACCAATAGTTCGATTGATTTCATTGAAAGAAGAACATTTGGGACTCAAACATTGAAGAATGACATGTATCAGGTACTTCCAGGCTGGGGGAAATTGTTGTTTAGTATATTTATTGATAACCCCAACTGGAGGCAAAGCATAACCCAAGCCTCGAAGCCCTTGCTCTAGCTTTGCTAAGGGAAGGGATGTTATACCATCAGCATCATCAAGGCGTAATGCCTGACGAATTAGAGCTTCAGTAACAACCCATTGAACCCTATGAACAGTAGCAACCAATTTAATCACTCCATCAATTTTTTTGGAACTAACAGTGTTCTAAAACTGTTTGATGTGTGTGATAGGGACAAGTGGAGTATGAGAAAGCGCATACCTTAGAGGAGAAGCCTTCAAATACCCAATCATCTGAGTGTATTGGGGTGCAAAGTATTATCTTCTTCCAAGTAAGCCACCATGTTGTGCTAGCTTCTGAACCGCAGTTCCACATTAGCAGGTTTAAACTTTGGTGCCATTTAAGAATGATTTTGAGAAAACTGTGATATGTTAACAATGGAGGTATGAAGGTTTGAGAATTTTAGCAGACAAGAAATAGTAGTTACCTTGTTTGAAAGAAAGAGCCAAATTTATAGGAGAAGTATAAACACACGATTGGTTGAAATATGAGGCAGTTATATTCAAAAAGTAATCATCACAATCTTGAAAAATATATAACTTATCTCATTCATTAATAAAAAGTTACCAACTCGCAAGAATTACGGCCCATATTTTCGTCAAAAATAACAACGGGGTGGACCCCAATGTTTTTCAACGGTCAAAAAGTAAACATCAGCGTGTAACGGCTATATTCTGTCAGCATTGAAATTTTGCCATGTCAGCGTTTAAATTGGTCTTATCAACGTTTGGAAAGAAATCATGTTAGTAGCTAAAAACAAAAATAATAAAAATAATTAATAATAAAAATACCTTAACAAAGAAGTTTACCTAGTGAAGATAACTCTTATACTAAAAATGACTATAGGGTGGCAAGCACTGTCCAATCATGCACACTTGCAAGCAAGATAGACATAATTGTCCTCAAGTGTCCCTTGCTAACCAAAGTTCTAAACAATGAAGTAATCTCATATAAACTCTTTGTTACTTCCCAGGTAATTCCAATAAAAATGTTCACCAAGTCTCCCAACCGACCAATCCCAATTCTAGGCCAAAATGTCTTGGCAACTTGCACAGTATATCAACTTTGCATGCTACAGTGCGTCAAGAACTAGAAATTCTAATTCTTACTCACCAGTGGACACAATCTAGAATTGTGATAAGAGTATTCTAAGAATACCCAAAAACCTAAAGGTTTCCTAAACCTCCCCTTAAACTAGGATATACATAATTGCAAAATAAAAAGTATATGACAAAAAATTATTTCAAGATAGGAATGTAAACATTCCAACCATCATAAATAAAATTTGACACATTCCTTGAAAGCTCCAAAGATCCATAAGCAACTCTGTATCCAATTGTACAATGCTCAAATGCCTGCGTGATTAGATCAAAAACCACAAAACTAACATATTGCTGTCAGCGGCCATTTTAACACTTGTCAGCGTTCAAATAACCTTTGTCAGCGTTAGAAAAATAAAGTGGAAAATCTAATACTTTACAAAGACAAATAACAGTACACATCATGTACATACTATATAATGATGTCAAAAACACATTTAGGTGAGATTGATCATTCTAATACTTGTTACCAAGTACTAGAACCTCCCCACATCAAAAGGTTTAGTTAAAAGACCAACCACATTTTCTTCTGTGCCTACCCTATCTGGATGTATTAAACTTTTTTAAAAACAATCTTTTATAAAATGATGCCTAATTTCGGTGTGTTTTGTTTTAGAATGATGTATAGGATTCTTAATAATGCATAATGTACTGTTATTATCTACAAATATATTGGTATGCATAAAATTATACCCATAATCCAACAGCTGGTTTTGTATCCATAGAACTTGGCCACAAAAAGCAGCTGCAACCACATACTCTACTTCAGTTGTAGAATTTGCCACCACTGTTTGTTTCTTGCATTGCCAAGATATGAGTCTGCTCCCAAGAAATTGGCATCCACCAGTTGTGGATTTTCTACCAAACTTATCACCTCCATAATCACTGTCTAAATAGCCAATAAGCTCCAATGGAGAATCTTTAGGATACCATAATCCCAAGGTGGGATATCACCTAAGGTATCTAAAGATCCTTTTGACAACATGAAGATGACACTCTTTGGGAGTCAATTGATGGCGTGCACATGCACACACAGCAAACATGATATCAGGTCTAGAGGCTGTAAGATACATCAATGAATCAATCATTGATCTATAATTCCTGACATCAACATCTTTTCCATCTCCAGTCTTTCCCCAAGGGTGTTCCCTATCCATGGGTGTGCTAGCCCGTTTTTCATGAAGAGAAAAACCAAACTTCTTAAAGATCTCAGCCACATACTTGTCTTGAGAGATAAAGATACCATCTTCTTTTTGTTGTACTTGTAAACCTAGAAAGAAGTTCATCTCTCCCATAGCACTCATCTTGAATTTGTTTTTCATGAGCTTGGAAAAGTCTTCACTCATATTTGGATTTGATGATCCAAAGATAATATCATCCACATAGACCTGGACAAGAATAAAATCCTTACCAATCTTCTTGGTAAATAGTGTTTTGTCTATGGTGCCCCTCTTAAACCCATTTTCCACAAGATAAGTGAATAATGTACCGTACCATGCTCTTGGGGCTTGATGAAGTCCATACATTGCTTTCTTGACTCTATACACCTTGTCCGGATGCTCTGAATCTTCAAAACCTGGAGGTTGCATAACATACACTTCCTCCTCAATTGTGCCATATAAGAAAGCACTTTTCACATCCATTTGATAAACTGTAAAACCCATGCAAGAAGCATAAGGCTAGCAAAATCCTTATTGCTTCAATCCTTGCAACATGTGAAAAAACCTCTTCATAGTCTATCCCTTCTTCTTGTGTATAGCCCTGGGCAACTAAATGTGCCTTGTTTTTTTACCACAATACCTCTTTCATCCTTTTTATTCCTTAAAACCCAACGTGTCCCAATAGGTCTGACATACCTTATACAATCCACTAGCTCCCACGCATCTTGAATTACAAACTGGTGAAGATCATCTTGCATTGCTTCAACCCATCTTGGTTCTTTAAGAGCCTCAAAAATCTTCTTGGTTTCCTTTTGTGACAGAAAACAGGCAAACAAACATGCTTGCACAAGAGGGGTATCTTCCTTCTTTTGGATGTTTGCAATGAACCCTTCTTTGGAGTTCTTCAAGTGTTGTTTTCTCGTTTGAACTGGTGAAGTAATAGATCCAATTATTTGAGAGGAAGGATGAATCTTTGCCAATTGAGTAGAAGTTCACTCTCTAAATAATGTAGAATGTTGAGCAGTAGAATGAAAAATTCCATTGTCCCATTCATCACCACTATCACCCCATTAGATCTAGGAGAATCATTGTCAGAGTCTGAATTGATGACGTTGACACCTTCATTGGGTGTGATATCTTCACCATTTTCAAAAATATCTTTGTTGGAGGAAGAGAATAAATTTCCAAATAGACTGTCAGCGGCTGAATCCAACGTGTTAGCGTCTGAATTCAATGTGTCAACGTCTGAATTAGCATTGTCAGCGGATGAAGATGCATGCATGGATTCATCAACTGGTTTTTCTTGTGGCCCTTCTTCCTCCTTTCCAGCAGCAGCAAATGCTTGCATAAACCCATCAGTCCATATAGGAATGGTAACATAATCAAGTATGGGGGTTGGCTCAACTGCATGTGATCCTTCTTCTATAGCAACCTGTGTACCTGAAATCTCAACAATAGGTTCTTCCAAAACATTTGAATACTTCTTCACAATGTCTGGATTAGTAACAGGCATATAATTCAAGGTCCTAGATAATGGTTCCAAGTCAAATAACCAATCTGGTCCATTCTCAGATCACTAGGTTTACTTTCTAAAAACTTAACCATGCACCTTTTCAAGAATGCGTTTTTCCTTTTTGTTGTAAACCCTGTACCCTCTGCTATTAATAGAATAACCCACAAAATATCCTTCATCACCTTTTGCATTAAATTTTTCTAAGGCATCACTAGTATCTAGTATCACTACATGACATCCAAAGGGTTTAAGAAAGTCTATATTAGGCTTCCTGTTCCAAAATAGCTCATAAGGTGTCTTATTGTGGATTTTGTTGACCAATGGTCTATTTTAAACATAGTAAGCCGTGTTCACAGCCTCAGCCCAAAAAGCAATAGGAAACTTAGCATCTGCTAACATGGTCCTAGCTGCTTCCATTAGTGTTATATTCTTTCTTTCAGCTACACCATTTTGCTGTGGAGTTCTAGCTATGCTAAACTCCCTAGAAATCCCTTTATCAGCACAAAAGGTATCTAACAGAGTATTTCTAAACTCACCACCATTATCACTTCTAAGAATTTTAACCTCATTACCTGTTTTTTTCTCAATCTGTGTGATAAAGTTAATTAAAGTCTTAGTAGTATCACTTTTAAGGCCAAAAAGAAAGTCCAAGTAAACCTAGAATAATCATCAATGATAACAAAATAGTAAGATTTGCCATTTAGGCTCTCTATATTGGTTGGGCCAAATAAGTCCATGTGTAGCAAGTGAAGTGGTTTAAAACTAGAATGCACACTTTTAGACTTAAAGGAGACATTATGCTGTTTGCCTTTAAGGCATCCAACACAGGAGTGATCATTGTGGAAAGCCTTTGAAGGCAAACCATCAACAAGATCATGTCTCACAAGTCTATTAATGTTCTTAAAATTTATGTGCCCTGACCTTTTGTGCCATAAATTACTTTCATCAACTGATGCTTTAGCATAAAGACATGACAAGTTTTTGTTCATCTTAATTCCTTTTAGATTAACATTTTAAATGTCCTTATGCCTAGGTGTTCTATATTCAATAAACGTATCATCAAGAATCTTAAAATCCTTACTCAACACCAAGCATTCAGTATCAGTAAAAAGAACTTAATTTTTGTTGTCACAAACTTGTGACACACTAAACAAGTTATAATCAAGTTCCTTTACCAGAAAAACATCTTCAAAACGTAAATTGTTGGTGATAAGAGTGCCTTTGCCAGAAATATTACCATATCCTCCACCAAAGTACACTTTGTCACCATCTTTAATGGGGATAATATCTGTCAAATAATCTTCCTTCCCCGTCATGTGCCTAGAGCATCCACTGTTCCAATATCCATAATCATTGACCTGCTTTTGAATGCCCTACACATAAAGAAAACAAATTAGTTTTCTTTGGGAATCCAAGCCTGTGCAGACTTGGATTCATGTGGTTGTTCAACAAGAACTGACTTATTCCTTGTAACAACCCCTTGTTCATCCCTTTGTGGCCTGAACACCCAGTTTACCCCAATTAATTACCTTTGAAAGATAATTAAATCTGTTGCAGGTCATAGAAATTCCATCTGAATTAGGGTTTTTGTCTTGTTTAGGTCTCCATGTCAAACTAGATGAAGCTTTAGACCCCTTTCCCTTATGTTGTAAATACCTATTGTTACTTGGTCTAACACAAGGTCTAACAGCAGCTTGTTGTGGCATTTTCATACCAAACTTGGAGTTGTCAGCGTTGAAATTGTTCTTGTCAGCGTTGAATTTGTTCTTGTCAGCGCCCAAATTAGGGTTTGCTACAGGAACCCATTGTCTGTTAGACCAAGTATTGGTCTTTTGAAAGGGCCTTTGTCTATGAGTATTAGTCCCTTTAGAAAAGAAAAGAGCTGGTCTAATAGCCTGTGGACTTGTTTGGACAAGAGGTCTGGGTTTGACCATGGTTGACCTATTGTTTATGGTGGATTTAGAGCCATTGACACACTTATAAGCCAAATGAGAAAAACTTCCACATGTGTAACAAGCTTTTCTAGACATAACCTTAGGTCTAGATTGAAAGAACCCTGTCTCATTAAAACTAGCTTGGCTTTAGGGTGACTTAGGTTTTCTATACATTTCAGCATATTTAACACTAGGTTTTCTCTTAATTGGTGAGCCAATGTCAATGTTTTTTCTAGTGGTGGGGTTGGTTACAGTAATGGGTGTAGGTACAAAAGGACTCTCAATGAGCATTCCACCCTTAACAAAAAGAAAAGGGTTGGCTGCTTTCCATTGTTCAAGATCAGTCACCTTTTATTGATATTCCTCAACTGGGGAAAGCACTCTAGGTGGAGGAATAAATTCCTCTTCTTGGAGTTCTGAGATACCAGTCCAAGAGAGATATTTTTCTGAACACCATAGAAGTTCCCAGAAGGTGATATAACAACAACATATTCATTCATCCCAATCCCAGACTTGTCCCTAGGGTCTCTTTGTTCACTGACACACTTTTCTAGGGTTTGACTAGCTTTATCAAACTTTTCAATTTTAAGGCCTACATTTTCTTTATCCTTAATGGCTTCATCTAACTTAAGTTGCACATCTACTTTAGATTTCATTAGAGTATCCCTAAGTTCATTACTAAATTTAAGATCCCTAGTCAAAACATTAATTTGATCTTTTTGGTCAAATTGCATTCTTGTATTCCTCTATCGTCCCTTCAGATTGTGCAAGTGCCATTTGATAGTTTGCAATTCTAGTGCTTATGTCTATACCATCTTATTTTAACTTTAAATTTTCTTTGTTAAGTTTTTCAGTGTTTAATCTGCACCCTTTACTACAAAAAGCATCATCATATACCTCATTATCTGATGAAGACGAGGAGTTGGCCATGAGAGTAAAGTGAACATGCTCTTCTTCTTCCTTCTCATCAATTAAAGCCTGATTCTCTACCGCATCCTTTTCCATAAAGCTCCAGTCCCATTCAACACCATCAATATCTTGCATGGCGACCATTGCCTTTGGCTTAGCATCTTCAACCTTGATGATTTGCCTTGAATTCTTTCCAGCATCAGATCTTCTTGAAGATCTGCACTCCCTCATGAAGTGTCCCATCCTACGACAGTTATAGCACTCAACCTTGGATTTATCAAATCTAGTTGTGTCTTTAGCATTAAAAGTCATCTTTCTTCCAAACCTCCTGTTCCATCTGTTAGCCCTTATGCTTGCAAGTGCCATATTTCACTTGATATCCATCTCTTCTAGATCAGTATCACTGATTTACTCAAGATCCTCATAGGAAACTAAGGAACCATTAGGCAATGTAGCAATGTATGCACATACTGTGTCCAAATTAATACCAGCTGGTTTAAGACTTGGTGAGTCAAC
Organism: Glebionis coronaria; assembly: GCA_025667525.1. Taxonomy (NCBI): domain Eukaryota; kingdom Viridiplantae; phylum Streptophyta; class Magnoliopsida; order Asterales; family Asteraceae; genus Glebionis; species Glebionis coronaria. Next base: position 82,076 of record JANFOE010001452.1, on the reverse strand, counting down.
ATTGTATGTGTCAAAGTCAAAATTTGAGCCCCTGACAAAGGTTTATCCACTGCTGATAAAAGTTGATCCAATAACAGGATGTACATTCAATCCACTAGCATATGAGTCTCTTTCAGTGGTTTGAGATTCACTATGTAAGATGAAAGCCATGTTCCCAGATGTTGAATTGCTTCCATGTTCAAGTAAGGTCTCACTCTCCAAGATCTTTAACTTATTGTAGATATCATCAAATGAAGCACTCTTATGGGCATTGGTGGCAATGATTGATCTAGCTTCAAATTTCCATGCATCACCAAGACCTCTAAGGAATGTAGCAATGATATCAACATCATCATGTTCTGTTCCCATAAAAGACAACTTGCTAGTGATGTCTAGAAGCCTACTTCTTACCTCACTTAGCTTCTCATTGGGATGAGCCTTAAACACAGCATATTCACTCAAAAGTTGCTTCTTTCTTTCTTTTGTTGTATCTTTATTACCACCATAGGTAACTTGAAGAGCTGCCTAATTATTTTTAGCAGAATCAAAACTTCTGTATTTATGTTGATTCTTTGGACCCAAGGAGAGTTTAAGAATGTTCAACGTCTTTATGTCATTCCTTCTCAAGGCTATATCAGCAGTTGAAATAGCTCTTCCATCTTTAGGTCTTTCAGCACGATCTGCAGCAGTCGAACCAGCTGTGGTTCTTGCTGCAATAGCAGCAGCAATCCTAGATGCTTTATCGAATTGATTGCCATATTCAATAACTTCCCAAAGAGTATGGTCATGAACTTGAAGATATTGTTCAAAATTGAACTTCCATTGTTCAAAGTTGTTAGGGTCGAGCATAGGGATTTTGAGGTTGTGATTTGATGAGGATGAAGATTATGTGGTAGACATCTTGTTTGGTTTTAGGGTTTCTGGTGATTTTAGGGTTTACTGTTCTTTTAGATCAAAGTTCCTCAACAAGCTCTGATACCACTTGTTGATCCCAAACTTAGATCGATTAGCTTTATGTTAAACGAGACTGAATCAAGATTAACACTTAGAGAAACTTTGTTATATCTAACAATCTAAGTGTTTAACACTTAGAACAAAGAACAAACAAACAATGTAAACCAAACTTTCACTCTTGATTAATAATGAAAATTGTGTACAACGAAAGTTGTAAAACTTATGAAAACTTATTAAAACAGATATATTACTATTAACCCTACGACCTCCTTTTATAACACTAGGAGTCGTGTACAAAGGTTTACATATCAACTATCTAGGTAAAGATAATTATAGAAAATACAATATTGATCATATCTTTACTTCAAATATAAAACGTGTTGACTAAGTATTCCTATCAGTGGTTGAACATCTTCTTGTCAGCGCTTGAATATTTCTTGTCAGTGCTCATCTGTCAGCGCCTCGTTTACTCTTGTCAGCATCCAAGTTACTATTGTCAGCGTCCCAGTGACTTAGCTAATTTTATTCCCAACAGGTTTCATCATAATAAATACCCTCTCACTGGTTGTAACCCAACACCACAAGCCTAGCCTTGTTTTTAACAATCATGCCAGCTTCATCCCTTTTGTTTATGTAGACCCATTTGGTTCCAACCATTTACTTTCTAGTTGGAGCTTTTACCAGAGTCCACACCTTGTTTCTCTTAATATGATTGAGTTCTTCTTGCATAGCTACAACCCATCCTTCATCTAGTAAGGCAGCATCCACGTCCTTTGGTTCATCTTCAGAGAGAAAATCAGCGAAAAGGCATTCATTCGCTGAGGCAGTTTCCAGAGATCTCAAATTTCCTCTGGTGGTGACTCCCTTAGAGGGTTCACCAAGAATATTTACTAGAAGAATATCTTGGTTTCTACTCCATTTATATTGAGGAGCAGGAGTCTCTGTGGGTTCAGGATTCACAGTAGGTTCAATGAATGTTGGTGGTTCATCACATATAATTTCTTCATCCATGATCTCTTCATCTGTTTGAGAGACTGGAGAGATAAGATCAGCATTTTCTTCTATAGGTGGTGGAGTATGTGATTCATCTACAACAACCTCTGGAGTGATGTCAGAGATTGAATGGGATCAAATGCATGAACGTAGGGGAAATCCTTGTGACATGTTTGGGGTGATTCCTTGGGATTTGAGAAATCATCCTCTAGATATGATTTAATTCATTGAAGTCAATGTCACAGTCCTTTGAGTTGGTTTGAGTAATGACAACATCTGCTTCATTAAAGGTAACATGAATGGATTCTTCAAGTTCTTGCGTATGGATATTGAATACTTTAAAAGCTCTGGAGGTAAGAGAGTATCTAAGAAGAACCCATCATCTGAATTTTCATCAAATTTTCCCAGATGATCCTTGTAGTTGTGAATGAAAACAGGGCAACCAAAGACATGGAAGTAGCTTACATCAGGGGCTCTCTTCCTATACACTTCATAAGCGGTCTTGCCATGTCTCTTCATAATAATGGATCTGTTTTGTGTGTAACATGCTGTGTACACAGCTTCACCCCAAAAAAATTTTGGGAGTCTTAATTCGCTGAGCATTGTTCTGGCTGCCTCTATGAGAGTTCTGTTTCTTCTTTCAACGACACCATTTTGTTCTGGGGGTGCCTGGGTTTGAAAAGTTTTATGAGATTCTCTTTTCATCACAAAAGGCTTCCATGGCATGGTTCTTGAATTCAGTACCATTATCACTTCCGATAGCCTTAACTTTGCAGTCATTGAAGTTCTCTATTTCTCTAATAAAGGACATTATTCTTTCAGCTGCATCGCTCTTTCTTTTAAGAAAAAATACCCATGTGGATCTAGAGAATTCATCGACAATAACTAATGTGTACTTGTTGTGATTGAGGGATTGAGGTTTTACTGGTCCAAATAAGTCCATGTGAAGAAGATGGAGGCACTTATTTATGGAGAATGATTGTTGGTTTTAAATGAGGCTCTTTGTTGCTTCCCTTTTTTGCAGGCTGAACAGGGTCTGTCTTTACTGAAGGTCAGAGAGGGAAGCCAAATGACTAAATCATTTTTGGCCAGTTTGTTAATGTTTTTGAAGTTAAGGTGAGAAAGTCTCTTGTGCCAGAGCGAGTTTTCACTATCAGATGCTTTGGCAAAGAGACAGGTGTTGTTTCCTTCTGGACATGATGTCATGTCAATAACATACACATCCCTTCTTCTAGGTGTAATAAGAACAACATCATCATTTTGATTGAAGATTGTTCCTTGGGTCTTAGTGAACAGAACTTTGAAACTAGCATCGCAGAGTTGACTGGACTAATTAAGTTGTGCTTTAGTCCATTGACATAAGCGACCCTTGAGAAGGTGATTCCATTACAATCCACTGAGCCATATCCCTTAGTAGCCCTTGAAGAGTCATCTCCAAAGACTAATTTGGGACCAGACTCCTTCTTGCAGATATTGTTTAACCCACGTCATATGTCTGGAGCACCCACTATCTAGATACCAAACAGATTTCTTCAAGTATTCCTGCATAGATATAACAAAAACAAATTAGTTTTGATGATGAACCCACTTTCCAGTGGGTCCATGTTGTTGCTGACAAGCGACATTAGGTCTTCTTTGGTTCATGTCTCCCCCTCTTTGGTTGCAATCTCTGGTTTCATGACGCATACTACCACATATGTCACATTCGGGATAGTGTTCACACTCATCAGAGTGATGGTCATAGAAGCCACAATACTTGCAAGGAGGAAATGGTTTGAAACTCTGAGTAGTGTCTCTGGGTTTGGTTTCTAGTCTCCTAGAGGAATTGTAAGGAGTTTTGGACCTTAATTGAGTTCTGGTCTTTTGGACAGCTATGGTTTCCTCATGTTCTCTGGAGGTGTGTTCAGTGAACTCGCATGTGATACATTTGGGTTTCTTTGAACAATTTTCGGACAAATGATTTTTAAACCCATAATGTTTGCAAGGCCTGAACAAAGCTCTCCCCTTTGAGTTGATTGAACCTTCACCAAGAGAACTAACAGATGGACTATCTGCCCTAGGTTTGATTTGTTCTTTCAAACCTTTTACTTCTTCCATTAGGGTGAGGAGAAGTTTCTTGGTGGTTGAAAGCTCTTCAGTGGGAGGAATAGGTTTGGCAGGTTCTTTGGCCACAAAAACCTTTTTGTGTGGTTTCTCAGCAACTCTAAGATTGGATGTCCCAGAGTTTTTTAAGGCAGGTTTTGGGTCAAGTAAGAAATCAGATGGATCAGCACCAGCGACTTTGGGTAAGGCTGATGAGGGTCTGGAATCATCTGAATCCTTATTAGAGTCATTTTCATCCACATGGGTGGAAATAGGAGAAGGAACCTCTGAGGGGACAAATTTTACTTTGGCCACTGGTATATGGTTTTAAACCTACCCTTACCTCCTATTGCTTGAACCACATCCCCTGGAATGGCTTCAACAACCAATTCTTTTACAGTGTATTGACCTATGTTCCATTTTTTGATGGTTCTTCTAAGTTCAGCATTATCATCAGTTAAAGATTCATTTTAATTGGAAAGTTTGTTGACTTCATTTGTAGTTGATTTGCAAGATTCACAAAAGGTTTGAGATTTGTTAACTCAGATTGACAAAGATTTAACTCAGTTTTTAAGATTATGAAATTTGTTTAACAAATTCTTTCTTTATTCTTCCATAAAATGGAGGTCAACCAAGGTGTATTCACTGACATGGTCTCTATCAGGACCTTCAGGCATAGAAAGCAATCTATGTACCTTTTTCATGGTGATGTCCATCCATTAACCAGATCTTGCTTCGGTTTTACCAACAACTGGTTCCTCATTAGCGACGGTCATAAAAGCTCTAACAATAGTGGTTCCTTCATCCTCTAACGTAAGAGGTTCATCATCCCAATTGAAAGAGGCAGCGATAAGACCCTTTTCAGTCTTTTTGCTATCTTTATTATTTGCTGCTTCATCAGCCTTTTGATTGAGTTTTACCAAATCAGCTTTCAGTGCTTTATATTTGACCTTATAATCCTTCTTTCCCTCAAAGTCAGAGTGAGAAGTTTGCTTGAAAGGAGATGGAGCAAACTTCTTCTTGCTGCTGTGATCATTGCTGGATGAGGGAAAGCTTGGGGAGGAAGTCTTATTTGACCAGCAGTCCTTTTGGAAGTGACCAGTTTACCACATGTGTAGCAGATCACTTTGGACTTGTCAGCTTTGGCTGCTCTGACTCTGCCTGATCTCTTGTAGTATCTCTTTTGATCAGCAAGAAGAGCGATGTCATAGAATTCTGCATGCAACTCATCAAGAAATTCTTGACTGCTTCTTGTATCTTCTTTTATGTTAGAGTCGTTGTCCTGAAAAGAATGGTTAGCAACAAGAGCTTTCGAACCAGAGATATGGGTGGTAAACCTATCAGTCTCTGATTTGTAAATAGAATCAATCAGCCCTTCTTCATAATATGAGCATAATTACTCATATCATTTATATCAATAACAATAAATAAATGCATAAAATGAATGAAAATGGCATTGTATATGTGTTTTGTTGTTTCATGTGTGTAGGTACCGAAGTTCACAAAAACTGGAAAAATCGACACGAGTATTGAAGAAAAGATCGAGAAGCCAAAAATCGAGTTCCTTTTTAATGGATTTAACCTTATGAAAGATATTTGGGCTTTGTGGGTCCCACTTTTGGTTAATGGACCCAAAAGCTCATTTAAGGAGCAAGTATTATTTACTTATCCAAAACAAGGCCCAATTTTCATATCACTTATGAAACGGATGAAGTTCATGGCCCAAGCCCAATGTCATGATCTATTTGAGACGAAAAGGAGTTTTCACTTTGGGCTTAAAGGCCTGTTAGGTCCATAAATATCTATGGAACGGTTATAAGAATGAAAAGTTAAACTTTTCAATTGTTAGGTCAAAAAGTTGATGTGACAGAAACTCAAAAACGAAGAAAACATGAAGGTATTTGTCTAAGCGTTGACAAGTGTAAATCTGGCGTTGTTAAGAGTAAATTAGGCGTTGACAGAAGTCAACAAAAGTCAAACGCTGTTGGAAGCTTCTATTTAGGATAAGTATGCAGAATATTATTCTGTATTAGTTATTTAAATAGAAGATTTACATGTTAATTCATAATTATCTCTTGTAAACCCTAATCCTTAGTCTATTAAAGGAACAAGGGTCTTAGGTTTTATTCATAACTTTCAATCACAATGTAAACCTAAAGTGTGTGTTGCACTAGACGTAGGATTAATGTATACACGTCTAGTGGTTGTTAATTATTAATATAATTAGCAACCCAATTGTTTAATTCATGTGTTATTGTGCTCAAACACCTTGTTAATGGTTATTGTTCTAATTCCGCTTTGATTATGTTAATCATATGAACAATGATCATTCCTAGTAGCTAAAAGATTCGAGGAAACCATGGTTTTCACAATTGGTATCAGAGCGGGTGGCTCTCGATGCTAGGATCAATAAGGTGTTCGAGTCGAAGAATGGTGAAAAAGCATAAAATTCGTATATGATTTTATAGTTGGATCTCACTGCGCAACCGTTTTCAAAAAACGATATCTCTTCCGTTAACCGTTGGATTGTCATGAAACTTTTGTTGTAGGTTCTCGACACATGTGTCTTGAATCTCACCGGAGCGATCGTCGGTATGATTTGTTATGGGTGAGTTATAGATCGTCGAAGTTGGCTACAGAAGGAGGTATAAAATTTTCTGTTTTTGTTTTTATTGAATAAAGATTTAGGGTTTCTTCCCCTAAACCCTAGATTGAATTTAAAAGCAAAGAAGTCTGAGGTTTGTGGCTGGTATTACATAGTTGACACATAAATAGATGGATGAGCAGGCTGTGTTGAAGTACAACAGATATTGTCATGATTGGTTAAATAAAGCACAGTGCTGTGGTCCACGTGAAGCCAAACAGGTTACTAATGTTTTTCTTTCAAGTTCTTCACATAAATTTTGTTTGAGGTTAAAACGTTTGAGGATGGATGCTTCTTGTACAGTAAGATATGGGTTTCATATAAAACCTCTGATTTTATGAGATATACTTCAGACATGGCTTCCCTAAAAATCAGGAGTTGATTTATGTCTTTCATATTTATCTTATATCAGACGTGATATGGGTTGTGTGAATATCATGGGATTCTGATTTTTAGGCATATATTTTGTCTTAGTTACGTAGTTTCCTGATTCTTGAGGATTTTTTTTAATTGACGTGAGATTTATATCTTAAGTCAATCATATATTACCTAATGATGACGTATAGTCCCCAGCCGGGTCATGAACCCGGCCCATGGGTACTACCCGTATCCGGCCCATCACAGATGGGTAGAATAAGGTCATTCAGGCTTATGGGCTTGGATGAACAGTGATCGCACACATATGTGCGGCCCACGGCCCGGTGCGGCCGACATAGGGTTAGACAGAATCATATTCTGTCGAGGAATATCTTTATCCCAATGGAGGAGGATATTCACTACCAAAATTAGAAGATAACAATCATTATAATTCTGATAGTTATCCTTTCCTTGGGGCCGAAGTATCAAGTGGTAGCCCACTAGGGTTCCACTGCCTATAAAACGAACCCCCAAGGGTTCCACAAAGGTATTACGTCTTATACTCTTAACTCACATAAACCCTAAATCGATTACTTACTCTCACGCCGGAGTCTAATCGTGGGAAACATTCCCACGGTAAGCCTAACGCGTGTTGTTTAGTGTGCAGGATCCCAACCAAACGATTCACTTGGTGCAGGAGCCGGAGCCCAGCCAACTCGAATTAAGCCTAATTCGGGTCTAGCAAGGATCACCCAACTTTTGCATCAACAAGTTGGCGCCATACGTGGGACCCATTACACTAAGCTAGAACAAAACCTCATTCTGAATCTCCAATGACGAAGGGGCATCAGCCAGCCAATCCCAGGAATACGAATCCTGGAAATCGGAAGTCCCAAGGGGAAGGGATACTCATCCCCAATCAATCACCTAGCCGCCTTGCAGGCGGACCTGGTAACCGTGGCGGCTTCCAGCCCTTGGGGGTGACGAGCACGATCTCCATGACACCCCTACCTACTTCAACCCTGGACAATCCGGACCCAGGGAGTGCGCCCAACCCTCCTAACAAGGAGCCACGCAGACCATCGGTAGAGGAAGAGGTAGAGGTCCTACCACTCAGCGAGGAGGATCTTACTCGAGTTCTCACGCAGAACTTCGATAGGATCGTCCCGGGGATCGCGTCAAGGTTGAATCTGGGGAGGAACCTCCAATCCAGACTCAACTTTGGTGACGCCAGACCAATCACCTCTTCCCAAAATCAGAGGAAAATGAGAGCTCGGCCTCAGGAGCAGAGCATCTTTGAGGAAACCCCTCAACCCAGGAATGTGGTTGAACGCATAGGAGATCGCCTCATACAGGAACTAATGCAGTCTCTGGAAGGAGGAGATAAGTCTGATGGCTCACCCGAGCGGCCAGATCGAGACTTGGCCAGAACCGCTCGTCGCCCGAGCGTGTGGGACAGGATGAACACTGGGAAGAAGGCTTCCGGTTCATCCCAAAAAAGTGGTCCCCACCCAAAGGATGGGGCACCACCACCGTCTCCAGACCCGTCAGGGGAGGACTCAGATGACCATCCGCCTAAGCGTCGCCGACCTAGGCGCACCCCTCCACCACCACCAAACAATGATGAGTATTATGGTGGTCCTTATTATCGAGATGCAGAAGAGGAGGATCTTTCGCGCCCATGGTGTGAACCATGGGATGACCCTAGGCTCACCCGGCCATGGGCGGATCCCAGGGAAGACCCGTTCACCCTCCGCATACGGAACTATTCTGAGGACACCAAACGTCGCATGTCGGCGTGTATCAAGACTTATGATGGATCTGGTGATCCGGTTGATCACCTTAAAATATTTGATACGCAGGCTAAAATTGAGCGATGGCCCATGCCTATATGGTGCCAAATGTTCAATTCGACTTTGATCGGAAATGCCCGAGACTGGTTTGAGGCACTCCCTTCACGGAGCATTGATAGTTTCACGGAACTACGCACTGCGTTCGAGAACAATTATACCCAGAGAAAGAAGTATAATAGGGATCCGGTCTCATTGGCAACTGTCAAACAACGGCCGGGGAGTCCACAGAAGCCTTCACTGAACGCTTCAATGATGAGTGCACGTGCACAAGAACAATGCCGGAGCTCCTGAAAATCTCTGACTACATGCACGCCATAACAGACAGGGAATTGATCAGGCGCCTCAATGACAAGCGTCCAGAGAGATATGATGACCTCATGGAAAGGGTCAGAAATTTCATAGAAGGAGAAATGGCGGTTGTCGCGGCTTACCCATCCAGAGGAAATGGGTACCGGTCAAACGACCAGTCTCAGAGACAGTCGGGCGGCCAAGGCAATCAGAACAGTAGCAAGGGCTTGGACTATAAGATCCATAACAAAGGAGGACGACCGGATGATAAGTTTACCCCCCTTAAGATGTCCTACCGGGAGATCTTGCTGACGGAAGGGGAAAACTTTCCAAGGCCTCCCCCAATGACAACTCCGCCGTAACGTCGGCAAGGAAATCGCTTCTGCGAGTTCCATAATGACAAGGGCCATGGTACGGAGGAGTGTATCCAGCTCAAGAAGCACATTGAGTCACTGATCAAATCAGGTAAACTCAAGCACTTAGTTAAGGATTGGAAGGATGGAAAAGACAACAAGAAGTATGATAAGAAGGATCCCCAAAAGGACAAACCTTCGACCATATACATGATCCAATCCAGACAGCGCCGCACGAGGCAGAAAGTTGGCCAAAAGTTTTCACGCGGCAGGGAAATCTCATTCCCTCCCATCACAGCAAGTGATGTGTTTGATGCGCCTCTCACTATTGAGATAAGCATTGGAACACACAATGTTCGTCGCATGTATGTGCATGGAGGATCATCAGCCGAGGTACTGTATGAACACTGTTTCGTGCAGTTATGCCCAGAAATAAGAAGCCAATTAGTACCGGCCACGTCGCCGCTTACTGGCTTTAGTGGAGATACTATCTGGCCGATAGGGCAACTACGTTTGCTTGTAACCATTGGCAATGAGGAACATTCCACTACGGCGTGGATGAACTTCATGGTAATACGCTCACACTCTCCGTACAATGGGATCATAGGCAGACCAGGCATTTTGGCTATACGGGCGGTACCCTCCACGGCGCACGGAATGATCAAATTCCCCGTTGAGGGGGGAATTGTTACCATTTACAACACAATCGTACCGGCATCCGAGTGTCACACCGTGACAACACCGGCTCCACCTGTTCCACCCAAGGATGGATCACCACCTCCCAATTGGAAGGTAGCCATTCACCCTTACTATCCGGAACAGGAGGTATCCATAGGAGGGGCGCTCTCGGATAGCGGAAAAAGGGCCATGTGCTCTCTTTTAAGTGCAAACCTAGATATATTCGCATGGGAGCCAAAGCATATGACAGGCGTGCCACGTGCGATAGCAGAGCATAAGCTCCAGATCCGCCATGGGTACCAACCCATCAAGCAAAAGAAGCGCGGCCAGGCGCTTGACCACAGCCAAGTGATATTGGAGGAAGTACGGAAACTAGTGGATGCAGGCATCATGCGCGAGGTATACTACCACGAGTGGTTATCCAATCCGGTCATGGTCAAGAAACATGACAGAAGTTGGCGCATGTGTGTGGATTTTACGGATCTAAACAAGGCCTGCCCACAGGACTGTTACCCGTTACCGGAAATCGACTGGAAGGTGGAGTCCCTATGTGGGTATCCTTTTAAATGCTTCTTGGACGCATATAAAGGTTATCACCAGATCCAGATGGCGGAGGAGGATGCAGAAAAAACGGCGTTCCATACGAGCCAGGGCGTATATTGCTATACGAAAATGCCGTTTGGACTGAAGAACGCCGGTGCTACATATCAACGGTTGGTGGACAAAGCTTTTGAATCACATATAGGCCGCAACTTGGAAGTCTATGTTGATGACTTGGTTATAAAAAGTCACACGGAGGAGGCACTTCTCCGGGATGTCCAAGAGACATTCGACACACTGAGAAGGATTAACATGAAATTAAATCCAAAGAAATGTACGTTTGGGGCAACAGAGGGAATGTTACTTGGATATTTGATTGATCCAAACGGCATCAAACCTTGCCTAGAGAAGACGGACGCAGTGATACAACTGCCATCCCCTCAGACACGGAAGGAGGTGCAATCCTTAAATGGGAAGCTAGCCGGGCTGAATAGGTTCCTATCTAAATCCCCAGAGAAGTCATTACCCCTATTTAAGACACTCAAGAAGTGCATTAGGAAGGGAGACTTCCGGTGGACGAAGGAAGCCGAGGAAGCTTTCGGCCAACTCAAGCAGCATCTTGCATCCCTCCCTATGCTAGTAGCTCCCCGGCCAAAGGAGGAACTCATTATGTATCTCTCAGCCACTCATGGCGCAATAAGCGCGGTACTTATGACAGATAGAGATACAGTGCAAACTCCGGTCTACTTTATAAGTAGAACACTACAATGGCCGGAGCTGAATTACTCCTCTATGGAAAAACTGGTGTTAGCACTAGTGTTTGCTACAAAGCGGCAGCGCCAGTACTTTCAGGCGTACCCAATTGTGGTCATTACGGATCAGCCAATTAAGCAGGTTATTTCTAGACCGGACGTAGCAGGGAGGCTACAAAAATGGAGCATCCTATTGGGGGAGCACAATATATCTTATAGGCCAAGGACGGTTGTGAAAGGCCAGATCTTGGCAGATTTCCTGATCGAGAAGCCGGATGAGGAAGGGCCAATCGTTAAACAAGACGAGATCCCAACAGAACCATGGGTGTTATTCACGGACGGATCTTCGTGTACGGACGGGTCCGGAGCTGGTCTCATCCTCACAAATCCAGAAGGAATGGAATTCACGTACGCCCCCCGTTTTGAGTTCACGGCCACTAACAACTGTTGATCCCAAACTTAGATCGATTAGCTTTGTGTATACGAGATTAGATCAAGTATAACACGTAGAGAAACCTTTGTTATATGCTTTGTGAATCTAAGTATTATGCGGAATTTAATACTTAAACAAGAACACAAGATGTAAACAAAACTTTCACTTTGATTATGAATGTCGAACTTGCTTACAATGAAAGATGTTTACGAATGAAAACTTTTATAAAACTTGATACTAAACATTAACCTAAAGGCCTTCTTTTATAGACTAAGAAGCCTTGTACAATAAGCTACGTATCAACTATTCTAGGTAAAGATAAACATAGAAAATACATTGTCGTTTCTATCCTTACTAGAAGTATTCTAGAACATAACAAACGTGTAGCTCACATATTCCATCAGTGCTTGTCTTCAATCTGTCAACGCTTGACTTTAACTTGTCAACGCTTAAGCTGTCAGCGCTCACTTTGCTCTTGTCAACGCTTGAGTTGTTCTTGTCAGCGTTCAAGTGATCTGGCCTTAATTTATTCCTAACAATCCTCCCCTAAACTTGATATCCACTCTTATGATCAAGTTTCTGAATAAACATTAAGAACTTGGAGGAGTCTGACAAACCTTATCATATTGGTAATAAATAAATCTGATTAAATTCTTTGCCACGTCACTTGTATAATCTATCTCCAACTGGGTGTCTTTCATCTTTTCCAAAACAGCCTTGGATATGAAATACTGAGCATCTACAAGTAAATACTCAGCAAACTTTGTAGAACTCAAATGGTATACACCAGCAGCTGAATATAACCTCCATTGAAGACCACTGAGTTCATCTTCAAGATCCTTCCATATTTCAGGATCTTCCTCATTTGTCCCACACATCCTTTTAAATGTGGTCCAAAGTTTTATTCCATTAGCTGAAGTTGGTGCTTCAGCCTCATACTTGGTCTCTAGCAACCTCCAAAGATCCACCAAGTCTTCTCTATCACAACTTGCAAATAAAGATATGAGAGTGGTAAAAGTGTGTACCTCCTTGCCATATCTTCCAATCTTCCAGAATCCACATTCATCTTCATCATAACTCACAATTGGATTCCTGGAATCTAGTGGTAACACATGCACCATATCTGAAGCTTCTAATGGGGAGAGCTTGAGGCTCTTTCTAATAACTGCTTCACTTGGATATAGTTGATTCATATCTTTTGGAAACTCAAGTGTAAATCCCTTCTTCACTGGTCTGGGAACTATCATAGCTTTCTTGATTTCCATCTCTTCTGCAAGTTGCTCCTTTCTTTCATCTGAAAGAAGTCTGAAAGTGTTTTCTTCCTGCACTTTCACCCAAATAGGATAAGCCCTATGTTCCAACTCATCAAATGTCAAAGCCTTCAACTTCTGATGTGTCCATCCAACTCCATGACATCTGAGCAACATAAAGTAGAGCTTCCTTCTATCCCTTTTCAACTCAGAGAGAATGTTGCTTGCCTTGTGCTTCAAAATCACCTTACAATCCTTCTGAACTCTAAGAAGAATTTCCAAACCCCATATCTGATCTGAAATGGTCAAGTCTGGATTATCCATACAGCTTTCTTCCCAAGAATTGTACATCTGAACCACCTCTGGCATATCAAAATCAATCTGCAACTTTAAATCTCTCAGCTTTTCCCTAGCAAGCTCATCACCATACTCAAGCCTTTCTGGTTCAATAATCATCACACTTGAGTCTGAGCTAGCTCCATCACTTTCTTCTTCAGAAGTCACAACAAATGGTGACTTTTCCTTTTCACCTTGTTCCATCATTTGCTCAGCCAATCTTCTATCAAATTTAACCTGAGCTGCATTCTTTGGAACAATTTCTTCTACCAACTTACCCTTACCCTTATCTGATGGTGCAATTGTTGGTAAGGTAGATGGTAATACCTGAGTAGGAACATCCTTGATGATAGATGATGACTGGAATACATCACCTCCATATACAGATCTGTCAACGCCCAAATTTCCTCTATCAGCGCTCAAAATACTTCTATCAGCGTCCAAACTTGTCTTGTCAACGCTCAAATATTTTCCCTCAGCGCCTTGTGTAACCTCTCTCAACATTGCTGTAAATGATAAATTTAGATTGGTTGGAGAGATTAAGGACGTATCAAAACCTGTTTGTTCCTTCAAAGTAGTAAGAGCTTCAGCAACATCCAATGATTGACCATCTTGACTGCTCTTATCACTCAGATTTCTTTGATCTTCCTCCCCTTTGGAAGACTCCTCCATACCTCTCCTAGCATGATCACTCTCCAAAACAACAATCCTCTCCCTCAATTGCTTGAGTTCAAGGCCTTGTGAGCTGACAATTTGTACTAAGTCTGCATTTTGCTTTTGCAAGCTAATGCAGACAGCCGTCAATTCCAAAAGATTCATTGGTTCCAGTCTGCCCTCTTCTGAAATGGGGATTTGACCTCCCAAGTCAGGTTCATTGGGCATGGATGAGGACTTAATTATGGTGGGACTGCCTTGGCCAGCTTCTAAGCCAGAACCAATAGTCCCAGCCTCATCCAGGTCACCAGCCACACTTGTGGTGGTGGTTCTCTCTGCTCCATGGCTAGGACCACCAGAGGAGAACTCTCCAGCAGTCCTTTGGCGTTTGATCAACCTATATTCAGGTGGTGTGGAAGATGGTGTGGAAGAATGGGTAGATGTGGGTTGGTTAAGGGGTGTTTGGGATTGTGATGGTTGGGTGTCAGCGTTGGAAATAGGCACATCAACGCCCACAGTAAATGTGTCAGCGTCAAAGGGTTCTTGGTCTATTTGCATTTGGTCAGGTGAGGGTAAAGGTTCAGGGATAGGTTCAAGTTGTGGTTGTGGGTCAATATGAGGTTGGGGGTCTGGTTGGGGTTGTGCTGCTGCAATAACAGCAAGCATGGCTGGGGTTAAAGGTAGGTCTCTATGAGGTGGTGAATTCATCTTGGTAAAAATAGCTTTCTTTTGTTCAGGGATTTTATAAAAGTCATTGTGATCCCTTGAACAATATCTTTGATCATCAAAAATCATTTGCTGAAAACGGGGATAAGCTAAAGTCATTTTTGTCCCCTTGTTTTTACACATCCCTTCAAAAATCATTTTGGAATAGTTATATTTTTGCCCTGTTGCAATACACACAATAGTAGTTGCAATGGATCTATTGATCTCATTGTGTGCAGTACATTTGGGACTCAAACATTGAAGGAGAATGTGAATGAGGTACTTCCAGGCTGGGGGAAATTCCTGCTTATGGTACTTGTTAAGAGTACCTTCATCAGGAATAGGGTATCCCAAAGCCCTAAGCCCTTGTTCTATTTCAGTTATGGGAAGAATGGTTATACCATCAGCATCATCAAGATGCAAGGCCTGGCGTACCAAGGCCTCAGTAACCACCCAAGATCTCCCATGAACAATAGAAGTTAATGTGGTCACTCCATTAACTGTTGAGGAACTGATAGTGTTCCAAAACTGTTTAATGTGTGTGACTGGAATGAGTGGTGCATGAGAAAGAGCATACCTTAATGGGGATGCGTTCAAATACGCCACCATTTGTGTGTATTGAGGGAACAAAGTATTATCAGCAACAAGATAAGCAATCATGTTGTGTTGAGACTTGAACCCCAAATCCAATTCTGCTGAGTTAAATCTTGGTGCCATTGATGAAAGCTGTTAATTTGAAGTATAGAAGATGAAGGTTGATAAGAGAAAAGTGTTAGACAAGAATTATAGATACTCTATTTAAAAATAGGAGCCAAATTTATAGGAGATAAACAATGCATGTGATTGGCCCAAAAATAGGCAAAGATTTTCAAAAACTAATCATGAAAATATTGAAAAAGTTATAAGTTATCTCATGCATTTAATGAAAGTAACAACTCCTAAAATTACGGCTTGAAAATATGTCAAAAAGTAACAACTGGGTAGGTCCCATTGATTGTCAACGGTCAAATATAACCCATCAACGCCCAACGGCTATAATCTTGTCAACGTTCGCCTAAAGCCATGTCAGAGTCCAATTTGGTCACAACAACGCTTGGAAAAATCTTGTCAGCGTCCAAAAATAAAATTGTTTTAAAAAGTGAAAAATGACCTTAACAAGTAATTTATCCTAGAGAAGATAACCAAAAGCTGATAATTATCATAGGGCGGCAAGCACTGTCCAGTTATGCACACTTGCATAAGCAAGATAGACATAACAGTCCTCTAGTGTCCCTTGCTAACCAAAATTCTTAACAACCAAGTTACCTCATAAAATCCTTGTTACTCCCAAGTAAATCCTATATCAAAATGATTCCCAAGTCTCCCAACAGACCACAACCAATTCTAGGCCAAAAATGTCTTGGCAGCATGCAAAGTTGATATACTATGCATGCTATAGTGCCTCATGGTTTAGTAAAACTAACCCATACTCACCTGTGGACACAATCTAGAATTGTGATAAGAGTATCATATGGATACCCAAAAATCCTAAAGGTTCCTAAAACCTCCCCTTAAACAAAGATACAAAGAGTTTGCTAAAAACATGCATGAACATAAAAAATTTATGTCAAGATAGGAATGAAACATTCCAACCATCATCCATAAATAAAAACTTGTCCAAATGCTTCTCCTTTGATCCATAAGCAACTCTGTATCCAATGGTATACTGCTAACACCATCTGCACATTTAGATTGAAAACCACAAAACTAACATTGTTGCTGACAACGCCCCGATAACACATAACAGCGTTGAAAGAAGCTTTGTCAGCGTTAGACAATTATATTGCTGACAACGTTGCAAAAACACTTATCAGTGTTCAAACAACCTTTGTCAGTGTTAGAAAAATATAGTGGAAAATCTAAATTATCAATAAGACCAATAATAGTAATGCATCATCCTGTACATACTTTTACAAAAAGAATCCAAAACACATATTAAGTGAGATTAACCATTCCAATACTTGTTACCAAGTACTGAAATCTTCCAGTATCAAAAGGTTTAGTTAATAAATCTGACAATTCTAGGCCAAAAATGTCTTGGCAGTATCAAAACGTAGATTATTGGTGAGAAGGGTTCCTTTGCCTGTGATGGTGCCGTAGCCCCCTCCAAAGTATACCTTATCACCATCTTTAATAGGAGAGAAGTTCGTCAGATAGTCTTCCTTTCCTGTCATGTGCCTTGAGCATCCACTATCCCAATATCCATAATCATTGATCTGCTTTTGAATGCCCTGTACATAAAGAAAACAAATTAGTTTTCTTTGGGAACCCAAGTCTCAGAAGACTTGGATTCATCTGGTTGTTCAATAAGAACAGACTTAGTTCTCACAACAACCCCATTCTCATCCCTTTTAGGATGAAATACCCAGTTAACCCCAATTGGTTTTGTAATGACTTTTGAAATATAATTAAACCTGTTGCAAGTCATTGAAATTCCATTATTATTAGGGTTTTGATCTTTCTTGGGTCTCCATGTTAAGCTTGAAGAAGCTTTAGACCCCTTACCTTGTGTCTGCAAATACTTAGGTCTGGTCACGTTTCTGTCAGCGTTGGATTTTGTCTTGTCAACGCTGAAATTACGCTTGTCAACGTTGAACCTAGGGTTTGCTACAGGAACCCATTGCCTATTTGACCAGGTGTTTGTCTTTTGAAAAGGTCTTTGTCCATGAGTGTTAGACCTTCTAGTAAAGAATGGGGCTGGTCTAATCACTTGTGGACTTTGCTGCACACAAGGTCTGGGTCTGACAACGTTTGACTTCCTAACAACGTTGACTTTCTTCCTATCAGCGCTGAAATTGTTCCTATCAGTGCTGGCTTTGGGAGCGTTGACACACTTGTATGCCAAATGTGAAAAGCTACCACAAGTATAACAGGCTTTCTTAGACACATTCTTAGGTCTAGAAGCAAAGAAACCTGTTCCATGATTGTTAACTTGGCTCTTGGGTGACCTATTATTCCTATACATCTCTGCATATTTAATGGTAGGTTTTCTAACAGTGTTGGAGCCTAGGTCAACAGCTTCACCAGTAACTGGGTGAGTAACCTTAATGGGTGGGGATTCATTGGGACTTTCACATAGCAAACCTCCCTTAACAAATAAAGTAGGGTTAGCTTTCTTCCACTCATTTAGGTCAGTCAGTTTTTGTTGATACTCTTCTACTGGGGTGACAACTCTTGGTGGAGGAATGAATTCCTCTTCTTGGCATTCTGGTATACCAGTCCAAGATAAATCCTTTCTAAGGACACCATAGAAGTCACCAGCTGGTGGTGGAACCAGAGAGTAATCATTCTCATTCATCCCAAGCCCAGTCATATCCTTAGGATCTCTTTGTTTAGCTACACAGTGTTGGAAATACGTTTTACGTATTAAGAAGGATCGGTCACTCCAACGATAGTCCATGTAATAGCTCGTAGTTTAGTTAACTTAATATTAAACAAACAAGGCCAAGCCAAGCCTACAACATGTGTAGGCCGGCGGCCCGATGCAAGCCCAAGCCCATCATATGGGCTTGGTATATAAACCCTCTCCTTTGATGGAGAGGGTGGTGTGGTTTCATATTTTTCATATAGAAAACATAAGTTTCTCTCTCTAGAATTGTGTGTAATCCACCATCTCTCTATCTCTTTCTCTCTCTAAAACATAAGCATAGATTTGCAATCTTACAAATGGTATCAAGAGCCATGGGATGATTGCTTGGTTTTTATGTTTGTGTTCTTGATTTACACGCCTATTTTGATCCTTATTACATACGTCCAAATTTTTTTTGTGTTTTTGATGGTTTTTCTTGATACAAATCTTCTACATAGTTGTGGTAGGGATTTGGTATAGTTACTTTGGCTAAAAACACAAAATTTTTGGGTGTTTTGATCATTTTTTGGCTTAAAATCACGAATTGGTTGAGTTTTGTCTGAGAAAAGTGGAAATTATTCCGATCTGGTCAAATCGGAAAAGGGTTTATATATTCCAATCAGTATTCCGATTGGTAAAGTATTCCGATTGGTAAGTATTCCGATTGGTAAAGTATTCCGATTGGTAAGTATTCCGATTGGTAAAGTATTCCGATTGGTAAGGATTCCGATTGGTAAAGTATTCCGATTGGCAAGGATTCCGATTGGTAAGGATTCCGACAGGGCTTTCCGATTGGCAAGTATTCCGATTGGTAAGGATTCCGACAGGGCTTTCCGATTGGCAAGTATTCCGATAGGAGGATTAGTTTAACATTCCGATTGGTTAGTATTACGACCGGGTTTCAGATTGGTAAGAATTCCGACAGGTTTCCGATAATTAAGTATTCCGATTAGGTTTTCCGATAACTCGTGTGTAATTTTGACTTGGAATTTTTGGTTTATTGAGAACATATTTTAGGGGATTTTAACATTGTTTCTCGACTTCAACTCACAACAACAAACACATTTACTTTCTTTCATTGATCGATCAAAGTTTGTAAATCTTAACTTATTGAAATGGAGTACACATCTCTTACGGATAAGTCCATCCTCTCGGGTACGGATAATCGTCCACCAATGTTGGTGAAGACTATGTATGAGGAATGGGCTTCCCGAATGGAACTTTATATGTTGAACAAGGAGAATGGACATCTAATTTGGGCATCGGTGCTCAATGGACCATTAGATTATGGTACAGTGACGGAAGGTACGACTACTCGTCCTCGCACAACGGGTGAGTTGACTGGAGATATGAAGATTCAAGATAAATGTGATAAGTATGCTACAAACATCATTCTCCAAGCCCTTCCTCCAGATGTCTACAAACTCGTCAGCAAACATAAAGTTGCCAAAGAGTTATGGGATAGAATTCGTGTTCTCATGCAACGCACCTCGTTAACTAAACAAGAACGAGAGTGTAAGCTTTATGATACTTTTGATAAGTTTGCCTATGTGCCAGGGGAGACTCTCAACGATTACTATCTGAGATTTACCCTATTGTTGAATGAGCTCAATATCTATGGCATGACAATTCCTACCTTTCAATTGAACACCAAGTATTTGAACACTCTTCCTTCAGAATGGAAAAAATACATGACGGATGTTAAATTGGCTAAGGACTTGCATAACACCAATGTGGATCAACTTCAAGCCTTTCTTCAACAACACGAATGCCATGTGATCGAGGCTCGGTTGTCTACACCTCAAGTTCATGATCCACTTGCAATGTATGCTTCTCAACAAAACATGGCTTATACTTATCAGCAACCATCATACTTGCAGCAGACACCACCACACAACTATCAGCAACCACAGCAACCATCTTATCCACCACTAGTGATGCCACAGCAAGCATTTCAACAAGGTGTTCATCAACAATCTTTTCCACAGAAACCACCATATCAGACATCACCATCACAAGCCAACACTTCTCCATTGGGCTATACTCCTCAGCAAGGATATTTTCCAATTGAAGCACAACCAGCACAAGCTTTCTACTCTAATGAACTTCCACCAATCGAAGCACCGGTCTTTACACCAAATGATACGCCAGCTGATGTTCTAAACCATCTCACAGCCTACTTGTCAAAACTTGTTGCAACTAGAGGATTTCCACCAACAAACAATCAGCTCCGCACCTCCTCAAATCCTCGACAACAAGCCACTGTTCAAGATGGTCAAGTGATGGTGCAACCTATTCAGGGAAGGCAAAATTCATATGGACCTCCTACAAGGACTGGGAACAATCAAGCTGTGAATTCTCAAGCTAATGGAAATGGAAGTCCTAGTGGTCCTAAAAAGGTTGTGACTTGCTACAATTGCCGAGGACAAGGCCATATGGCTAGGGAATGCACTCAGCCGAAAAGGAGGAGGGATGATGCATGGTTTCGTGAGAAGATGTATTTGGTTGATGCTCAGTCTAAGGGGAAGATTTTGGATTCAGAGGAGTTAGCATTTCTTGCAGACCCAGGGGCAGCAGATACTGAAGGCATTGCAGTCGTCTCCACTTCTAATGCAGCTTATCAAGCGGACGATCTTGATGCATACGATTCGGATTGTGATGACATTCACTCCGCCCAAGCTGCTCTCGTTGCTAATCTCTCTCACTATGGTTCTGATGTCATCAGTGAGGTACCAACCACATCTAATAATATTGATGATAACCAACATCAAGTTGGGCATGAAAATGACAACCTCGAACAGCATTCGGGGACTAGTAACTCAAATGATGTGGTACCCAATCCAACACATTTGAGTGAACCTCAACCAAATGCTACGACGGGTATGGAATCTTATGCTCAACATGATTTGTTCATGGTGCCTAAACATATTATTGATCAAATGCATATGGCCCTCAGACAATCCGTAGATACGAATTCCACCCTAACTGCTGAGCTTGCGTTGCATAAAGAAAAGGTCAAAACTTTTGAAATGGTCCCTCAAGAAGAGAAAATAACATGTTCTGAATTTGACCAATTTCGTTTTGAAAAAATTGAACACTTGAAAGAAATAGAATCATTAAAAGCTAATCTTTCCAATGAATTAAAAGAAAAAGAGTCGGTTGTCAATGATTTTCAGAAACTTAAAATGGATTTCGAAACTCTCGAGTCTAAAAAGGTTGAATCTGAAATTAATGCTACCAAACTTCTTAAATTCAAAGAACAACTGCTTTTAAAACAATACGCTTCCACAAAAAAGGTTCATCTTTTAACTAAATCATTTAAAGAATTCGAACTTAAGCGTCTTCAAGATTTACCATCTAATCCTGGTTATGCAAAACAAGCTCGGGAATATATTCCCGGTCTTTATGATATGACCATAATTGGCAAATCGAAAGAAGCACCTTTTGTTCGTAGTACTGAGGAGACACAATCACTTGGGGATGAAACTCATTCTAAAATGCTTTCAAAATTCCATACAATTGATTATGATCAACATAACAAAGATCAATTTTCGAAAAAGACACGCATTCGCTTACAAAAGGAATTAGCAGAATTAACAGTTCTTGTGCCCCAAAGTTTGTCAAATGAAAATCTTCCTAGTACGTCTCCTACACTCGTCAAAAAGGATTTAACGAAGTTAATTCCACCGGTAAGTAAGGCGTCCGTTAACTTAAATACGGTTCACCAACACTTAGCCGATTTTGACAAGGTCATTTTGGAACGTACGACGGCCACGGCCATAACGGAAGGTGAATGGAACTTTGAGCACACTAGAGCTGCGTTTCGAGATGAAATTGTTCCGTTTGTAAAGAATGTTAAAGCTTGTCTTCGTAATATTGATCAAGATTTGTTTTTGGAAATAGAAGAAGTTAGACGTGTTTTCAATGAAATGGAAGATGCTTATGAAAACAGTTTACTTGAAATAGAACGGGTTTCACGCCATAATGATCTGCTTCTGAATCAAGTGATGTCTCATGATATAGTTTCTGTCTGTGTGAATACAAGTGTTGATAATGATTCTATTGTGCATAATGTTGAATCTGTGGATAATGTGGTAGATAGTACTTGTCACGAATCTGACGCTGAATTTTTAAAGCTTCAAGATTCATATTCTTCGCTTTCAAAACGTTTTGATGAGATTCAAACACATTGTATTTCGCTTGAATGCAAGCAACAATTTATTCAAGAAATATTTGAAACGTCATTCGAAGGTGTTAATATCGATGATGCAAATTTTGAAAAGAATTTTCGATTGAATTTACAATCAAAACAGCGTCAGCCAAGTGACAAAGTTGCTAACTCTTTGCTGATAGAAATAGAGAAATCCAAGGAGCTTAACTGTGTGAACGTACTTGAGGCCGCTGAGAATTTTAGACTTGATCTAGATAATCGAGTTTCCAACATTTTGTCCAAAGTTGATAACTTAAAACAGAAAAATACACGACTCTTCGATTCAGTACAGCCCGCATGTGTTGATACAACTGCACATAATCAATCATTGATTGAACAATTGAATCGAAAGTCGGTGGAAATATCTGATTTGAGGGAACAAATTTGTGATAAAAATCTGGTCTTGGCTGAGTTAAAGGAAACACTTCGTACTCTAAAAGGTAAGAATGTTGTGGATAACGCAGCCACTATCTCAGCTTCGTCCTCTAGTGCAATCAAAAGGAACCTAATAGCCGTCACACCACTTAACCAGGGCCCTAGGACTAAATCTTCTCAAACATTGGTCACTAAAGATAAGGCGGAATCAAAACCAGCTTCTAATATTCCCGTGTTGCCTTCTACAGGAGTAAGCACCACTACTAAGGCTCAAAGATCTAAGCTTAAAAGAAACAAGAAGAATGATAGGATCTTGCCCCCAACTAGTAGTCAAGTAAAGAAGAAAGTAGAAGCCCATCCTAGGAATGTTATTTCTGTTTTGAATAAAAAGAATCATGTAGCTAAACCTAAAGGCTCTGCGGTTGTGCAGCGTTCTAAGCCTACTGTGAATTCTAATTTAAAATGTTGGAATTGCAATGAATGTATGTTTTCTAGTCGTCATGATTCTTGCCTTATTGACCATGTGAATGAGATGTATGCCCGGAAAAATGGATTAGAATGGAAACCGACTGGGAAAGTGTTAACCCAAGTTGGATGGATGTGGCGCCCCACTGGTAGAACTTTCACTATAGTAGGAAATATGTGCCCTTTGACTAGGATCACTCCCACTAAAGCGAAGAAAGCGTGCCCTTTAACTAGGAGTACCAAGGCTACCAAAACACAAGCGTGTCCTTTAACTAGGAACACCAACACTACTGTAGGAACAAAGTGCCCTTTAAATAGGTCTACTCCCACTGTAGTGCCTGCGAAAACTCCAAAACCTCAGAAAATTGGAACAGTAAAACCTGTAAATGCTAAAACTCACATTAGAAAATGTAGGAAATCTAAGGATAACAAAAATGTTAGCAATTCTAATAATAACATATCTGTATCTGCTAACACTCCGGAACCAATAGTTTCCAATGCATTATCTACTGTTGTGATTGAAAACAGGTGGTCCAAATTGTTCTCTGGTATTTGGACTCTGGTTGCTCCAAGCATATGACCGGAGATCGCTCTCAGCTCAGAAATTTCGTCAGCAAGTTTCTTGGTACGGTTCGATTTGGAAATGATCATATTGCAAAGATAATGGGTTACGGTGAATATCATATTGGGAATGTTATAATTTCAAGAGTGTATTACGTGGAAGGTCTTGGTCACAACTTATTTTCTGTGGGACAATTTTGTGATGCAAACCTAGAAGTCGCTTTTCGAGAGCATACCTGCTTCATTCGTAATTTGGAAGGGGTTGATTTATTGAAAGGTACTCGAGGGAATAATTTGTATACTTTGTCTCTACAAGACATGATGGCCGCTTCTCCCGTATGTCTTCTCTCCAAAGCATCGAAGACTAAGTCATGGTTATGGCATCGACGGTTATCTCATCTTAACTTTGACGCTATTAATCATTTGGCGAAAAACGAATTTGTTCGTGGTCTTCCTAAACTATCATTTCACAAGGATCATTTGTGTTTCGCGTGTACAATGGGGAAAAGCACTAAGAAATCATACAAACCCAAGACGGAAGACACCAACCAAGAGAAACTTTATCTTTTGCATATGGATCTTTGTGGGCCTATGCGAGTTGAAAGTCTTAGTGGCAAAAAGTACATCCTCGTTATTGTCGATGATTACTCTCGGTTTACATGGGTGAAATTTCTTAAAGCAAAAAATGAGGCACCTAAATTCATCATCGGATTTCTCAAGATGATTCAAGTGCGTCTCAACACTACTGTCCGACGCATTCGTACAGATAATGGAACCGAATTTGTGAATCAAATCTTGCGTGATTACTATGAAGAAGTTGGCATATCTCATGAAACATCTGTTGCACGCACTCCACAACAAAACGGTGTCGTTGAAAGGCGAAATCGCACACTTATGGAAGCGGCTCGAACGATGTTAATTTACGCAAAGGCTCCATTGTTTTTATGGGCAGAAGCAGTATCCACAACAGTGTACACCCAAAACCGGTCACTAATTCGTAAACGCCATGGTAAAACACCTTATGAGCTTCTCCATGGAAAAGTACCAGATTTATCATATCTTCATGTATTTGGTTCTCTTTGCTATCCAAATAATGATGGTGACAATTTGGGAAAACTTCAACCAAAGGCTGATATTGGTATTTTCATTGGTTACGCCCCCGCAAAGAAGGCATACCGAATCTACAACCGTAACTCTCGCAAGATCCTCGAAACTATGAATGTTGATTTTGATGAGCTGACAGCAATGGCTTCTGAGCAAAGCAGCTCTGAACCCGCACTTCATGAAATGGGACCAGTAACATTAGTTCTGGTCTTGTCCCAAACAACCCTACTTCATCATCATTATACCACCTACTAGGAAGGAGTGGGATACGTTGTTTCAACCGTTCTTTGATGAATTCTTTACTCCTCCAAGTATTGTTGCTCCAGAACCTGAAGTTATAGCTCCGGTAACCGAAGTTGTCGCTCCAGCAACCGAAGCACAATCAGACACATCTGCACCTACAATGGGTCAAGATATACCTTCAACGAGTAATTCTCAACCAACACATGTTTCAACTACCCATGTCATGCCTATTGATGATGAAGAGGATGATGATGATCACGATTTGGAATTCGCTCAAATGCGTGAACTTCCATTCTTTGGTGTATCTATTCCCGACCCTAATCAAGCCGGGTCGTCCACCTCAGAGGAAGTTCCTACTACAGTTTACTCCAATCCACGGATTCGTGAACATGACAGCAAGTGGACAAAGGATCATCCTATAGATTCTATTATTGGTGACCCTAATCGTCCGGTATCCACACGAAGTCAGTTACAAGAAAGTGCATTGTTTTGTCACTTTGATGCTTTTCTCACTGAAGTTGAACCTAAGACATGGCAACAAGCTTTTAATCAATCTTGTTGGATAGAAGCTATGCAAGAAGAACTTAACGAATTCATACGTCTTGATGTTTGGGAACTTGTCCCATGCCCGGATCAAGTGCAGTTACTCACCTTGAAATGGGTTTACAAGGTGAAACTCGATGAGTTAGGCGGAATATTGAAGAACAAAGCTCGTCTAGTAGCTCGTGGATACAAGCAATTATTGGGCATCGACTTTATGGAATCCTTTGCACCTGTTGCCCGTTTGGAAGCTATTAGACTATTCCTCGCTTATGCAGCCCATATGAATATGGTCGTCTATCAGATGGATGTGAAGATGGCATTTCTTAATGGTGAACTCAAGGAAGAGGTCTATGTTCAACAACCGGATGGTTTTGTGAATCCTAATTATCCTAATCATGTGTACAAGCTTAAGAAGGCTCTCTATGGGTTGAAGCAAGCTCCTCGCGCATGGTATGATCTTTTGTCACAATTCCTCATTACGCAAGGCTTCGCTAAAGGCAAGGTGGATCCCACGCTGTTCATTCAGAAACGAGGTAAAGATATGATTATGGTACAAATATATGTTGATGATATTATATTTGCAGCCTCGACCCAAACCTTATCGGATGAGTTTGGGACACTCATGTCTTCCAAGTTTAAGATGTCAATGATGGGCAAGGTATCATTCTTCTTAGGTCTTCAGATATCTCAGAGTCCCAGAGGCATCTTTATCAATCAATCCAAGTATGCCCTTGAATCGCTTAAGAAGTATAAGATGGAATCTTGCGACCCCGTGGATACTCCAATGGTGGAACGAACTAAGCTTGATGCAGATCCACATGGAGTTGCCGTTGATCCGACACTTTATCGTGGAATGATCGGTACTCTTCTGTATATCACAGCCAGTCGACCTGATCTTCAGTTTGCTATATGTATGTGTGCCAGGTATCAAACTAGGCCTACTGAGTTACACTTAGCTACTGTTAAAAGGATCTTTCGATATCTTAAAGGAACCATTAATCAGGGACTTTGGTATTCGAATGACTCTTCTATTGCACTAATGGCATATGCAGATGCGGATCACGCGGGTTGTCAAGATACAAGGCGTAGCACGAGTGGAACTTTGCAACTACTAGGAGATCGACTAATCAGTTGGGCATCGAAAAGGCAGAAAAGCGCTGCAATCTCAAGTACGGAAGCAGAATACATAGCTATGTCCGGTTGCTGTGCTCAAATTCTTTGGATGAGATCGCAATTAACCGACTATGGTCTAGGTTTCAACAAGATTCTGATGTACTGCGACAACAAAAGTGCAATTGCCTTATGCTGCAACAATGTTCAATTCTCTCGGTCGAAGCATATTGACATTCGCTACCATTTCATCAAGGAGCAAGTGGAAAATGGAGTAATCGAGCTTTACTTTGTCCGATCTGAGTATCAATTGGCGGATATTTTCACGAAGGCTTTAGATCGCGCTCGAATTGAATTTTTGGCCGACAAGCTAGGAATGAGAACCTTCTCGCCTGAGACTCTAAAGGAACTAGCAGATGAAGCGAAAGAATAGTCTTGGTGAAACTATTCTCCGTATCCTTGGTGATCATCTGTATATATTGTTTATATTTTTATCCACAAAAGCAAAATACAAAAATATAAAACCATATAAAAACCATAAAAATTGAAAAATTCATAAAAATCCAAAAATATTTTTACTTTATTTTTCAAAGGCATGTCTTTTGGTACGATAATATTTACGGCCTTAGAAATGTTGATTAATATCGACACGGCGCCATAAATAGAGTTCGTACAAAAGTTGTAAATATTTCATAAAACATGCCTAAATGGCTTGTAGTTATTTCTGACTGCAACCCGGTTTTCATATTAAAGTCAAGTATTTCTTATGAAAGCTTTGGCTCACAACGGGAATTAATTTTCTCGGGCAAGGTTTACTTTAAAACCTTGTAAGGGATCAAGTTTACTTTATAACTTGGTCTAACATAAATCTATGTACGTTTCAGTGCATTTATTTGTTAAAACAAGAGAAGTCTTGTTTTTATGAAGCTATCATCTCTACAACCATTGCTATCTACAATTGGTATCTACATACTCGACGATGCGACTACTCAACTGACGACTACAGCTCTTTCGATAGAACACGGGTCAACAATTGAGGGGGAGCAACTGTCAAGCATTCAGAATCTTCGATGCCGAACGTGCCAAGTTCACAAGTTGGTGTCAAGACAACAATACCAATCGTACATGTGGTGTCAAGAGATGACTTCAGACGTGACGAGGCGACCAACATATGCTGCCAAGAACCATTTGATCTTATCATATGATGTTCTCATCTATCAGGTCCAACCTTGTCAATTCTTTTCTAATATGGTGAATATGTGATCATGTTACAAATAGATGTCATGAAGATAAAATGGACTTGCATTTTTCTTCCCAAAACCTTTGTTAAAACTTCATTAAATCAATTGATATTAAAAACATCGATTGGGTTAATATTTTTAATATGGGGGAGAAAATGTGATTTAATATGGGATATTATCACAAATGGTTTGACTTAATGTGCTGGCTCATCTCTACATATGGGAAATGTTTTCGAATATCGTGGCATATGTTAAGGGGGAGCAAAATGGATTTTCTATATCAAAATGGATTTTCATGGTGACATATACTTACCCAGAACCCATTTATTTCACGACGATGAAGATTGTGGTGACATAAGGATGGTAGGATAGGTTAAGTCCTATGATTCTTCTAGAACCGGAGGAATCTTCCCAAGGACATTCCATAGCTAGAAATAGTAGTCCTTAGGAAAGGTGGAGAAAGAATGTGAACGTAGCTGAATGCCGACCAAGTACTTAAGTTAGCACTGGAACAATCACAACAAGGTGCTAGTTATGACGTATTGGTAAGCATTGAAGGGGTTGAAGAATGAAAAATAATTGTAAAGATAAAGGGTGTAAAGAAAGAAGCCCTCCTTATAACTTTAGGCAGAAACCGGGTCAATACATATGCTATTAAGATCATTGTTTAATGATTCTTGATATTGAAGACAGACATCATGGACCCAGTGATGCAATGCACAACCCATCCCAGCTAACTCAGATATCTCTTAAAAGATATTTGTTTTAATCACACGGAGACAACACGTTATCTATTGATTTATTCACTCCGAATAAATTGGTATTGAAAAGGTGGCACTCCTCTCCAGCCTCCGATCACTAAAATCCAAAGTGCACGATCGAGTCTAGAGCCATTTGAGATAATCAAATATCTCATTAGGACACACTTCCATATTTCCTTGCTTCTTCACACACTGTGAAAAGTAAGAAAGATTTTAAGAGTCCTACGCAAAATCTTCATGATCTTGCTTGAACATCTGAGTAATACGAAAGTATTTACAATGAAGATGGAAATCCTTCTTGAGCGAACATCAAAAAGCTCATGGTAGGTGACTTGTGCGATTCTTTATGAATCAAACTTGTGATAACTGGAAAGCAACAGCTGTTTAATTCTTAACTGAATTTAAACACGTTCCAGGCCTCTACGCAATATCTTAGTGATCTTGCCAGAACACTCAGAGTGATACCTTAGTGTTTACAGTGATGAGTGGAAATCCTTCTAGTGTTAACCTCAAACAGCACTTGGTAGGTAACTTGCAAGATTCTATACGAATCAAGCTCGTGACAACTGGAAAGCAACGATGGTGCGGTTCTTAATTGAATTTCACTTGTTCCAGGAACATGAATTGACGGCTTCAAATCATGCGGATATTATTATCCAAA
The DNA here is from genome assembly GCA_025667525.1 of Glebionis coronaria. NCBI lineage: Eukaryota > Viridiplantae > Streptophyta > Magnoliopsida > Asterales > Asteraceae > Glebionis > Glebionis coronaria. The sequence goes on along the minus strand of JANFOE010001452.1, from coordinate 52,563 downwards.
TGATTCACTCTTTATGTTCGCAGTCAGCTTTGGACGATCGAATAAAGAGAACGGGTTTAACCGCGAAATCCTGTCAGGAAGTTACTTAATTGAAACTATCCGTCACGGGTACGATATCTAATATCGTCCAACGGTCTTCACCGACCAGAGGTAAAATGCTACCGATTTAGAATGAAATGTTCAAAGCCATTTCGTTCGTGTCTACTTATGTTGCGGCATTTGAAGACGGTGGCGTTGCGGAATCCAAGAAGAAGTCGTCCCCGCATGCTTATACTTTATGCACTTAATATCTCATCTAATTCAAGAAAGCCTAAAAGTTAAGTCTTCCGCTGTATCGAACTCTGAAGCTTTCAAGAATTACGAAGGTGTAAGTATGTGGGACATGGTGTCACGAAGAGGCGAAGATCACAAGTGAAGGATGCACGAGATCAAGGCAATAGATTAATGCTCAAAGATTGATATCAAAGATCACATCAGCATGTTCACCAGAAAAGAAAAAAGAAAAAGAAAGACGAAGACTACGAGCTCAAGACAAGCATAGTATGCTAGGTTTATTTTATTATTGTAACTCGGGTGACGCCCTTGTTTGGAGTGACCTCCCTTTGGGGGAGATTGTTGGAAATACGTTTTATGTATTAAGAAGGATCGGTCACTCCAACGATAGTCCATGTAATAGCTCGTAGTTTAGTTAACTTAATATTAAACAAACAAGGCCAAGCCAAGCCTACAACATGTGTAGGCCGGTGGCCCAATGCAAGCCTAAGCCCATCATATGGGCTTGGTATATAAACCCTCTCCTTTGATGGAGAGGGTGGTGTGGTTTCATATTTTTCATATAGAAAACATAAGTTTCTCTCTCTAGAATTGTGTGTAATCCACCATCTCTCTATCTCTTTCTCTCTCTAAAACATAAGCATAGATTTACAATCCTTCACACAGTCTCCTAGGGCTTGGGTGGCTCTATCAAATCTTTGAATCTTGAGGTCAACATTATCTTTATTCTTAATGGCCTCATCTAACTTAGCCTGTAGGTCTTTATTGACCTTTGACATGATATTTCTAATATCCATACTACCCTCTAGCTCATGTTTTAAGATATTTATCTTATCTTTTAAATCAAATTCCATTTTCTTGTATTCAGAAACGGTTTTCTCAGTTTCAGTAAGAGCTAGTTGGTAATTGGATAATTTACACCTTTCAGTGCTCATATCCTCTTTTAGTTTTAACACTTCTTTGTTAAGTCTGTCAGTGTTTAACCTACAACCTTTGCTACAAAAAGCATCATCATATACCTCATTATCAGATGAAGAGGAGGAGTGTGCCATGAGAGCATATTCAACATGCTCTTCTTCTTCTTCAATATCAGCAATCAAAGCTTTGTCCTCTTCAGCATCCTTAGCCAGATAGCTCCAATCCCATCCAGTACCATCAATTCCTTGAACTGCAACCATGGCTTTGGAGTCTTGAGCTTTAACAACCTGACTTGAGGGTTTACCAGCATCAGATCTTCTAGGAGATCTGCATTCCCTCATGAAGTGCCCCATGCGATGCCAGTTGTAGCACTCAACTTTGGATTTATCAAATCCAGCAGTGTCTTTAGCATTGAAGGTCATCTTCTTCTTGAACCTTTTATTCCACCTATTTGCTCTTATACTAGCAAGAGCCATGTTCCACTTGATGTCCATTTCTTCCAAGTGTTCATCACTTATCTGCTCAAGGTCCTCATATGTAATCACTGAACCATTGGGCAAAGAAGCAATGTAAGCACAAACAGTATCCAAATCCAAACCAGCAGGTTTAACTCTTGGGGAGTCATTCATAAATGTGTCAGCGTCTGAAAAGGAGACGTTGACAAGACTTGTTCCAGCGCTGACAAATGATGATCCAGTAACTGGATGCATAAAAGAGTCCTTCTGATTGAATTGACCTTCACTATGAGAGAAGAAGGCCATGTTGCTGGTGCTAGCTTTGCTTGAAAGAGTTTCATCTTCCAACAGTCTTAGTTTGTTGTAGATGTCATCAAACGAAGAGCTCTTGTAAGTATTATTGGCAAGAATAGATCTTGCCTCAATCTTCCATGTCTCACCAAGACTTTTCAGAAAAGTAGCATTGGTGTCAATATCACCAACTTGTGTCCCCATGAAGGACAATTTGCTTGTGATGTCAAGCAATCTGCTTCTCACACTGCTCAGTTTCTCATTGGGCTGAGCTTTGAAGACAGCATAATCATGCAGAAGTTGCTTTTTCTTTTCTTCCTTAGTTTCTGCATTACCACCATATGCAACTTCAATTGCTTCCCAAAGATCCTTAGCAGATTCATAGCTTCTATATTTGTGCTGATTTTCTTGTCCCAAAGACACTTTCAGAATATTTAGGGCTTTCATGTCAGCCCTTTTCTTTGCAATATCTTCAGCACTTACAGCTCTACCATCTCCAGGTTTTTCTTTCTTATCTTCATCAGGACATCCTTCAACAGCTGTTCTTGTCGCAATGGCATTCAGAATCTTTTGAGCTTTATTGAATGAGTTTCTATATTCAATGATGTCCCAGAGTGTGTAGTCAAAGATCCCCAGATATTGTTCAAAGTTGAACCTCCATAAGTCAAAGTTGGTTGCATCAAGCATGGGAATCTTGATGTTTGGTAAGGATGAGGAGGAGGAGGTTATTGCTTCAGACATGATGTTTTTAGGGTTTTGAGAAAATTAGGGTTTTGGTGTTCGTATATTGTTCTGGTGTTCTTCAAAGATCAAAAGTTCCTCAACAAGCTCTGATACCACTTGTTGATCCTAAACTTAGATCGATTAGCTTTGTGTATACGAGATTAGATCAAGTATAACACGTAGAGAAACCTTTGTTATATGCTTTGTGAATCTAAGTATTATGCGGAATTTAATACTTAAACAAGAACACAAGATGTAAACAAAACTTTCACTTTGATTATGAATGTCGAACTTGCTTACAATGAAAGATGTTTACGAATGAAAACTTTTATAAAACTTGATACTAAACATTAACCTAAAGGCCTTCTTTTATAGACTAAGAAGCCTTGTACAATAAGCTACGTATCAACTATTCTAGGTAAAGATAAACATAGAAAATACATTGTCGTTTCTATCCTTACTAGAAGTATTCTAGAACATAACAAACGTGTAGCTCACATCTTCCATCAGTGCTTGTCTTCAATCTGTCAACGCTTGACTTTAACTTGTCAACGCTTAAGCTGTCAGCGCTCACTTTGCTCTTGTCAACGCTTGAGTTGTTCTTGTCAGCGTTCAAGTGATATGGCCTTAATTTATTCCCAACAACAACGAAGCGGAATATGAAGCATTAATTGCGGGTTTAAAAATCACCGCTAGAATGGGATTTCGCAACCTTGAGGCCTACGTGGACTCACGGCTTGTCGCGAACCATATTCTAGGTGGATATGTGGCTAAGGAGGACAACATGGTCAGGTACTTGGAAAAAGTCAAGTCGCTAATCGCGACTTTCAGTAAGTTTTCCATCAAGCAGGTGCCAAGGGGCGAGAACAAGAAGTCCGACGCTCTTAGCAAGATCGCATCCACAAGCTTCGCTCACTTGTCTAAACAAGTCTTGGTGGAAATACTCAAAGAGAAATCTATAACGGAGGGGGAGGTTGCTGCTATAGTTGAGGAGGATGGACCTACATGGATGACCCCGATTATCAACTATTTGACTAGTGAGACCCTTCCAGACGAGGAAAAAGCAGCACGGCGCATCAGAAGGAAGTCGCAGCATTTCGAACTTCGAGAGGGCATCCTTTACAAGCGCTCTTTCTTGCAGCCGTGGCTGCGGTGTGTTGGACCACGTCAGGCCGCTTACGTAATCAGTGACATACACGAAGGGTTGTGCGGCATGCATGCGGGTCCACGATCTGTGGTAGCTAGAGCCTTACGAACAGGATACTATTGGCCTACCATGCACAGAGACGCGCACGACATGATTCGCAAGTGTAGTGATTGCCAAGTGCATAGGCCAGTACCGCGACACCAGCAGCAGGAGCTTACACCTATCACGTCCCCATGGCCATTCTATAAGTGGGGAATCGACATTGCAGGACCGTTTCCTGTAGCTGCGGGTGGAGTTAAGTTCTTGATTGTTGCGATGGACTACTTTACACGATGGATAGAGGCCAAGGAAGTCAAGTCTATCACAGGCAAACAAGTTAAAAAGTTTGTTTGGGAACATATTGTGTGCCGTTTTGGTCTACCGGGGGAAATAATCTCAGACAATGGTAAGCAGTTCACGGACAATCCATTCAAAGACTGGTGTGCTTCATTAAACATCAAGCGGCGCTTCGCATCCGTTAAACATCCGCAGATAAATGGCCTTGTCGAACGGGCAAATAGAAGCTTGGGGAATGGCATCAAGGCGCGTTTGGATGAACGAAGTGGCAAATGGGTCGATGAGTTATCACATGTGCTATGGGCGCATAGAACTATGATCAAAACAGCCAACGGAGATACTCCATTTGCATTGGCTTACGGCACTGAAGCTGTTATACCAGCAGAAATAGGGATGCCTACCATCCGCACGGCGGAGGTTAATGTCGTCACGAACGATGAACAGCTGCGAATCAACCTGGATCTGTTGGAAGAAAAAAGGGAAATAGCAGCCATCAATGAGGCTAAGTCCAAGGCTAAGATGAAGGCTTATTATGACGCCAAGGTCAAGGGTGTTTCTTTTCGACCGGGAGACTACGTCTATCGTGCTAACGAAGCAAGTCGAGCGGAGAATACAAGAAAGCTGGGCCCTAAGTGGGAAGGACCGTATGAAGTCACTGAAGCCTTGGGACGAGGCGTGTACAAGTTACGTGACATGGATGGCCGCGACCTAGAGCGCACATGGAACATTTCTAATCTCAAAATGTGCTATCTTTGAAAGCTACGGCTTCCGCATGGGTACTTCGCTATATGCGGTCTTAATAAAGAACCATGCGGTCTATCTGTTTTGTTTTTCTTATGTTTGTTTAGTTTCCTTTCTTGTTTTTTAGGACTTGTCATTATTGTTCAAACAAAAGTGTAAACGTTCTAATAAAATGCCGTGGTGCCTAGCTAGCCCCACGGCTTGTTTCGTGTAAATCATTTTTTAGATTTTTTGCTAGTCGTATGAATTTTACTTATATTATAATATGCCATGTTTCATTCATATGCATTCTTTCAAATTACTGTACATGTACTATACGCCTCCAGGCGGGGTAAGAGGATTAAGTGAACCTACTAATTCAACTTGCCGTGTAAGAGGGATGCAACCCCAGCCGCACGGATCATGTATCCTTACTAGACACCTTACTCACAAGACGTTGGGGTAAGTTTCATATGCCGTAGTCACACAGTGCTCCGCACAGTAGAGACGCACGTCGCATGTCTAGTAAATTATAGACTTGTATGTATTTCCTTTCTTTGTGTGTAAGACGTGATATATCATGCAGTATTGAGGTACAATATTTAACACAGTCAAAATACACAAGTTTCCATATAGATAACAAAATTGCTGTGGTCAATCACGGACTTACATACAAAATACAAATGTTTTTAGCCGTGTACATGCACGGACGAATAGAAACAACAACCATTCAGCGGTTACAAACCAAAGTGTCTGAAAGGGATCATAAAGTAGGAGCATCCTACATAGGGGGAAAAACTTACCCATTTCCACTTGTTCCTCGACCAGACACGACAACCACTCATCACTTTCTTTCCGCTTCTGGGCTTGAGCCGCATTCCTCTCCAGCACCACACTTAAGGGTTCTTCATCAAGCACGATCCTGGTTACGTCCTCATATATGGGGAGCGTCAGGTGGCTGGGTGATGGAGTGAAGGAAGCACGGGAGTGACTCTCACCTTGGGAGAACGCACTAAGACTTAGCCTTTCCATGATTTCCATATTTGATGCATCTTTGGTGGCCTCCAGCTCATCCAAGAATGGATAGTGCAGATCCCGCATCGCGGCCATGGAAGTAGTCATCTTGTTAGCGGCTTCAGGATTAAAGAAGGCATGATTGGTAAAGTTTTCCCCTTTCTTGATCAGCTCAACGGCCTCAACCATTCCCTCATGACGTTCGTGGTCAATGCCATCGGACACAAGGCTTGCAAATTGTTGCACAAATTCGGGGGCCTCTAGCACCTTCATGACGGCCAAGCGTGCTCCATGCCCTACCATCCACCTGCGGCCGGCAATAGCCGCTAGCAGTTGGGGGCATAGCACGTCGTCACGCTCAGTGGTGAAGGCATCAATCATCAAATCTTTTTGGGCAAACGCCTCTTTCAGCTCTTGGGTGACAGCCCTCTCATCAGCAAGCTCCCCTTGTACCTTCTCCATGCTTTGGACGGCCAGGTGCGCGTCCTCTAGTTTCTTGTTAAGCATGTGTACCTGGCTGGAGTACGACTGGGCAGACGCTTCCGCTGTGGCTACCTACAAGAGATAAAACATTAGAATATATTTCTTTTAGAAAATGGGTGGTGCGGCACGGATATGTACCTTGGTGGTCGCAACATCTAGTTGTGACTCAAGGTTGGCCACTTGTTGGTCGTATTCATTCGCGCGGGCCGATTGCTTTTTTATGGTCGCCTCGGCGCTAGCCAGTTGGGATTGGAGGTCTGCAATTTGAGCTTCATTATCCACGATCATCTTCTCCCTCCGTCCAACCTTCCTCTTAAGAGATTCAACATGCCCAAGTGCGGCTTCAAACCTTACCCTCATCGAGGTGCCCATCGCCATTTGGTGTACCAAAGCACCATTATACTCATCCGCCAAATCCGCATGGCTGAGCGCGTTCACTTCTCGCACCAAGCCTGGTGGAATGCAGTTGTTGAGGTACTCCCGGCATTCATTGGCGTCCCTCATTCGTGATGCAGTTGTGATACTCCATACAAGATTGAACGATTGAGGGGGGCCGGACGCTGGGAGGTCTTGGGAAGCCGTGGGTGAACCTTCTTCAAAAACAGGGCCGGACTTCTGGGCGGCTGTGTGAAGCATGGGGTTTCTTTCCACTTCTTTTCCTTTTCCCTTATCTATTTGAGTATCAGGAGGAGGCGCGGCACCAGTTTGTTCATCCCTGTGAAAACAATCATGTGGATACATATTAAGTGTTACTTCAAAAAGGAGTTTTCATTCTTACGTGTTAGGATGGAGCCTTACATGTCATTTCTCGCTAATTCTGATGCGGTGGGGGCAATCTGAGTGACGGGATCGACATGTGCGGCCCGGAAAGTCTCGGAACCCTGGGTAGTACTACCAACAGATTGGTACAAGGGGTGGTCTTCTCGAAGTTTCTTGGCAGGGGCGTTGTGTTCGCCAATCTCGACTGAAGCAGTTCGCCTTGCTCGTTTGTTTCTTTTACGGGTACGCCTGGCGACGGGCTGAGCTGTTGCTTTGTCAGTCTCCTCCTCGACTTCTTCTTCCACTTCTTCTTCTTCTTCTTCCAGATTGACTTGTTGTACTTCTTCATCATCATCGCCCATCATCCGGCGAAGGCTGGAGGTGGTTAGGTCAATATTATCTCCCTGTTGTTCCCTATGTGGTGAGGAGGGCCCGGCTCCTCCTTCATGCATCCGGTTATCACCACCACCATTGTCTCCATGCTCTTCCTCGTCCGAGTGGGAATCTGGCACGGCTTCGAGAGCAACCGTCACGTTTCGGGTATGCTCAAGAAGGGGTCGTTCATTCTCACGGAGAGGACGGGAACCCTCAGGTACAAGCTTCGGGTCGCCCTGGCGCAAGAGTCCAAAGAAGTTCATTTCTGCCCAACACAAAACAAAATATGTTAGCCATTTATAAAATGATTGAATAAGTTATTTGTGTACGGATGTTAGCCTACCTTCACCCTGCCTTCTCCAAAACACAGGATATCTGTTGGACGGGCCAAAATAATTGCGGTTAATCCCTAGCAAACATAGAAATGACTCGGGCAGACTTCTATGGAACCCGGTCCTATTCAGATCTAATTCTTGGGAATGTCGGGGGTTGTATGTACTTGTGTGCGGCTTGGGGTCGTGGGGTATTCTATTTCTAAAGGTGTAATCAGCCGGCCATACTACTGCGTCAATGAAAAAGTAGTGGTCATACCAGTTTTTAATGAATCCATTGGCTTATTGTGCGATTGGGGACAGTTAGGGGATCGTTTCTTAAAAGATACCCAACCATTTACTATGTTAGGAATATAAAAGATCCGGAATAATTCTACGGTTGGGGGGATTCTCCTAGCACGGCAGAGGATCTCGAATTGACTAATCTTACAGACACCTATACAGTGTAGCTTACTAATATGTACATCATAGTATCCTAACAGATCTACAAGGAAATGGGTGAAGGGAATACGGTAATTGGCCGCATCAAAGAGGTGAGTATACAGGCCAATCTTACCCGCTGGAGCCTTAGTTATGAGGTCTCCGGTGCCAGGAAGTGAGGGGTGTAGGTTGGTAGGGATGAAATAGTTTGTACAAAAGTGGTTTAATTGGTCTTGGGTCATTACATTCAGCACGAATCCAATGGTAGTGTTGTTTCTGTGAGCCATTACTAAATAAAAGTGTAAGGACGTGGTGTTCTAACCTGCGTGTGAAGGGATCCGTGCGTAATTGGTTCGAGCTAAGAGGAAAGCTTTAATGGCAGAAATGGATGTTATAACTGTGTGTTTCACACAGCCGTAGGGGTGGCTTATTTATAGGGTTGCCTCGTGGGTCACGACCTATTGGATGTGTGACACGTGTCTGCCACTATTCTTGATCGTGTGGTTAGGGGGCAAGTGGCAAGTGAAACGTCAGGCGGGACCCACGGGTCACTTCTGACTCAAACGTTTGCACTGCTCAAGGTTCTGACTGTCTGCACTTTTGTCAGTCAACATGTCAGGTGAACAGTTATTCATGTCGGGATATGCGGCTCTTACGTAAGACTTGACATTTAATGCTATATTTAATTTGTTTCGGTCGCCATATGCGGCTGAGATACTGATGGAATAACTTCCTAAGTCAGGTTGCTACGTGCGGCCAATACAAATTCTTGGACAACTTATCATTCCCTATTTTTTCCTTGGTACGTCCAGGGAGCTTCTTGGTAGTCTAGAGGTTACGCCTATGGTTGTAACAACTAGACTGGGGGGACATGATGATGTATAGTCCCCAGCCGGGTCATGAACCCGGCCCATGGGTACTACCCGTATCCGGCCCATCACAGATGGGTGGAATAAGGTCATTCAGGCTTATGGGCTTGGATGAACAGTGACCGCACACATATGTGCGGCCCACGGCCCGGTGCGGCCGACATAGGGTTAGACAGAATCATATTCTGTCGAGGAATATCTTTATCCCAATGGAGGAAGATATTCACTACCAAAATTAGAAGATAACAATCATTCTAATTCTGATAGTTATCCTTTCCTTGGGGCCGAAGTATCAAGTGGTAGCCCACTAGGGTTCCACTGCCTATAAAAGGAACCCCCAAGGGTTCCACAAAGGTATTACGTCTTATACTCTTAACTCACATAAACCCTAAATTGATTACTTAATCTCACGCCGGAGTCTAATCGTGGGAAACATTCCCACGGTAAGCCTAACGCGTGTTGTTTAGTGTGCAGGATCCCAACCAAACGATTCACTTGGTGCAGGAGCCGGAGCCCAACCAACCCGAATTAAGCTTAATTCGGGTCTAGCAAGGATCACCCAACTTTTGCATCAACACCTAATTTATTGGAACTAAATTTCAAGATATAAGGTACAAGCTTGTGAGATTCCACTTCTTCAACAAATAGGTTATATTCGTTTTTCTTCATTCGTAATCTACAATTAGAGTCTACATGGTTCGTGAGCCATTTACATGCACCACTCAAGGGGAAGAGTTTATTAGTTGTTTATCTTTAGAAGACCCCTATTAGATGTGACAAAAAGGGGAAGAAGATTCAAAGATCAAGGTATGCAACTTTATTTTATGTGGTGATATGTTTTACAAGAAATCTTACTTTAAGGGGAAGCTTGTTTCATTCGTGAAAGATCAAGATTTGAAGATTGTTTTTGTCATCATCAAATAGGGGAAGATTGTTGGCAATTAATTTGATGAGACAAAACAATAATACTGAAACAAGAAGGACTTATATGCAAATATCAAGCTTTACAAGAATATGGAACCCTTTCATACAACAAGGAGGACTTATTAGCAAAAGATGAGAAGGACTTCTAATTAAAATAGATTTCTTGTAGAAAGGGGTATGTGTAGTATATAAACACATACACCCTATATGCTTTATCATTCAATTATTCACAATGTAGTCATAAAGCAAAAATCGTGTGTTCTAGACGTGTGTGATCTTGTAAACACGTCTAGGGTTAGTTGGTTAACGTTTAATGAGAAGTAAACGTTGGAAAAGTAAACACCTTGTTTATGTGTAGTGTTCTAATTCCCCTATTATTATTGTTTCATATGAACATGATGCATTCCTAGTAATCTTAATCGAACCGTGAATTATGGTTTCCACATCATTCTCATTTGGTCAAACATTCACAAACCGTATATACCACACACATTTATTTTCGATGATAACAAAGTATCATCTCCTTCTTTCTCTCTCAAAGAAATAAAAACACAGCTTTTTTCCCATCCATAACCCTAATACCCAATTTGGCGGTTTATTATTTACAGCGTGTGAAACTACACGCACCTAATTAAACCCCATGAATATAGAAGCTTGAAGATGGGGTATACTAAGTGACGTGGCAGCCTTCCTCTCCTATGATTGGCAAATACACCTCACCCACTCTACCAATCCTCTAATTAGATGAAGCCAAGTCAACCATAAAGAAGAACAACCAGCACACAATCATGCCACGTTGGCAATCTGTGTGCTAGTGTGCAATTTTCAGCCGCAAGATCAAAGAAAGAAAGAGAAAAGATGGATTGGATGGCTAAGATTGAAGATACCTCTCAACAAACTCCATTAGCAGGCCTTGGGGGTTTGCCTATAAAAACCCCCAATTATTGTGTAATATTCATCCCCTTTTTTATTAATGTTATAATGTCAATTTAGGTGTAGGATTTATGTATTTTCCTTTTTATAGTATTCTACTAATTTTGGATATTAATAAAAGTGAATTTTATTTCAATCAATTTTTTTAATTTTACTATTAAATATAACTGAATTTATTCTACTTTAATTCTATCTTGATATTATTTTTATAAAATTATTCCATTAAGCTTATCAATAGCTTAATGGAATGATTTAATAAGATTTGGGAAGAAAGTTAGACCTATTGTTTAACTTTTAATAAATACTGGTTCGAGAAGAGGTTCGAGTGTAAATGTTTGCTCGTGGTGATTAATGGTTCGAGAAGGGGTAAGTTGTGGGTGGTTTTTGGTTCGAAGGTGGTGCTGATTCGAGTTAATAGGTCAGCTCAGCGCTGCACCTCTTCTACAAAGGTTTTCTCCAAAAGGTTTCATTCTCTTAAATTTAATGTTTTTTTATGTTTATAGATGAATCTATTTAAGTGTTTTAATAAATTGTATGTTAGATTGATTAGGTTAATATGATTATGTTTAGTTGAATATGTGTTAATGAATCTGTTTGATTATTTGGTATTGTTGGTTGATGGTTTAATCTGATTTCGTGAAGTATTTTTTTAAGCTTGTTGATTAAAAAAATGGATGAATTGGTGTTTGATGTTATGACTTTGTAAGCTGATAAGACTGGCATCTCTGTTGTTTATTTCTTAGATTGGGGTGTTTATATAAGTTGATGACTGAAGTTCTCCACTGAATTGCTATTGTTTAGTAAACTGAGTTTAAAAAAATGATGTCTGCATTTTCTTGGATTGCATAACTGGGAGTAGAATTGTTCTTTTAAACAGATTATCTAGGAAGTTTGAGTAGGGATGATTAGTTGGGCTTATGTGATTGTATGTCTTGATTTGGTTTATTTAGTTAAATAATTTAACTGTAATATCATATTTTGGAGCTAAGTTTCATTTTATATATTGTTGTTATGCATTATGCTTAACTGAGTTTGATTTGCTGATTATTTGTAGTTAGTAAAGTGATATTTATCAGAGTACCAAACGATTTATTTGGTACTGTATTTGTGATTTTTCAGTCCTGATCAATTCAAAAATAACTTCACACAATAGTCACTCCTGTTACTGTGTTATTTTTTTTTAATAGTCTCAAAAAAATAATTAACCAAAAAGATGTTCCCATGGGACTCGGACCCTTGACCTCAAGGGTAAACTCCTAACATGTTTACCATTTGAGCTAGACAGCTCTTTTAGTTTTATTTCAGCAATAGTAATTAATATATCTTATTTAATTTGGGTTGTCAGTTTTTTTTAATATAGATTTTAATACAAGTTTTCATTTATTAATATTATATTAATTTGTTTTAATTACTTTTATAAAGTTTTAAAATAAAAAATAAATAAAACAATAAATTTACGTTTTATTATTTTTAGAAATTAAAATTATTATTAAAATTAGTTTTTAGATAAATAAATTTTAATTAATTTTGTTTTTAATAAAATAGTTTTAAATAGATTTTGTTAAAGTAATTTTCTAAAATAGATTTATTGGTTTAAAAATTTTAATTGTTTTGAAAGTGTTTTTAATTAAATAGATTTATTTCAAATACTTTTCAAATAGACTATTGATTTTAAATAGTTTAAAAGTTTTCATTTTAAATAATTGTCTATTAGAATATTAATTGGGAAACGATTCATGCACTTAGGTTTTAAAATTGGTAGAATTATCTTTAGATTAAAAACCGAAAACCAATTCAAATCGATTGTCCAAATTAACATAAACGTCTCAAATTCACAAGATCCTTGTGTACAACGAACTTAGATCGCTCACATGTTTAATTGAATTCGTCTTTCGCTTATTTATGGATTATTACCTTTTCCTAAGGGTAATTTCCTAAATTTGCCCTATAACGTATCTAATTAAAATACACCGACATTCCACATCACATCCAAAATTTTGGCGCCGCTGCCGGGGATCTTGTGTACGATTCGTTGGTGGAGATTTGTTGATCGTTGATTTAAAGACCCTTTCCGTCCTCGGAAAGTTTTGTTACTTTTCTATTATTATAGTATGTATCTTTTTTCGTGTTTTTTGTGATGACTATATTATATTACGTAGAACAATAAAATTACCTACTTCCAAATAAGACCTTAGTTAGGATTTCATCACCTAGCTATTGTATTCGAATCCAAAACGAAAATAAAAAGGCAAAATAGATAAATACTAATAAAAAGTTTGAACTCGATTTATACAAACTATAAGGTGGGTATAAGGCGACGAGCTATAAAAGGCCGTCTAAGGAAAAAGGTTTTTAAGTGCTTTGTGCCACCTCGTTTTCCCGCTTGCTTGTGCTTGTATTGAGAGGGACGACCGATTATTGGTTTGTCGACTCAAGTAGTATTATATCTTATTTTTTTAGTTTACTTATTGAACCTCGAGACGGTTAGGTTTTCACCTACGTTTCAAAGTCGACCGAGGGTAGATTACTTCCATAGTAATTATCCTTATTCCTTGTTTTTATCAATATTTTTGATTGAGCAATACCAAATTAAAAATACCAAAAATAATCTTCTTCTAATCTAATTTCTTTTCTTCAACCCTCTAAATTCTTGTCACGTTGGTTTATGCAATTACGTTCTACTTGACTTTTGATTAATCACGATAGGCTTGAAAACATTCCTCGTAGAAATAGAAATCGTCAACAATGAATAGTGGAACCCGAGTTTCTACCTATTGTTGTAGAGATGGCCGATAACCGAACAATGGAGGAATTGCTCCGTGCACCCACCGAAGTGTATGGGGAAGCAATCGTTGTGCCAGCTATTTTGGCGGATCATTATGAGATTAAGATGGGACTTTTATCACCCATTCGTGCCGACCAATTTCGTGGCAATGAGACCGACAACCCGCGCTCTCACATTCGAAATTTTCTTCGTATTACCTCGACTCTCAAGTTTAGAGATGTGCCGAATGACGCGATTAAGCTCATGCTTTTTCTGTACTCTCTCGAGGGGAATGCTAAACGTTGGTATGAAAAAGAACCACCGGGTTCAATTTTGACATGGGATGATTTAGTATCTAAGTTCATGAATTATTTCTTTCCACCATCTAAAACAACCCACTTTAAGAATGAGATCACTAGATTTGAACAAAAAGTGCATGAATCGTTTGGAGATGCTTGGGAAAGGTTTAAAGATTTGTAAAGACAATGTCCACACCACGGTTTCTCGGAGTTACACCAAATCAATACTTTTTATAATGGACTTAATATGGTTGACAAGATTCTTTAAATGCCGCCGCGGGTGGTAATCTTTTAAGAAAAACTCCGAGAGACGCGTGAGGTATAGTTGAGAATAAGTCTAGAGTGCAATATTCACGAAACACACCGGTTGTTTCTAATATGAATTCATCTAATACCGAGATTGCTAGATTGGACTCTAAGATTGACACGATTTTGAATGAGATTAGAAAAAATCCTCATGGAACGATTAATATGGTTGAGAATTTTTGTGTATCATGTGGTGGAGCACCTCCGAATCATGCTTGTTCAACCAAGGGGTTTGATCAAGCTAGTGCTTTTGCCGCGACGATAACTTTTGGCCCTAACGGTCAAGCTCCTCGTCAGAATCATGTTGCTCCACCGGGTTTTCCACCGGTTCAAAATAGGTACAACAATGGAAATAATGGGAATAATTTTAACCGTGGTAACCAAGAGAATTTCAATCAAGGAAATCGATTTCATGCTAATCAAAACAATCAAGGTTTTCACAATAATCAAAATGATTTGTCAAGCTACATCAAAACAAATGAGGCAAATTTGAAAGCTTTTCAAAACAATATTCAAGGACAAATGAATACTTTGAAACTTGATTTTCAAAATTCAATCAAAGGGCAAAATAACAAGATTGAACTTAATCAACAAAGATTGGAACGAAACCAAAACCGTATTGAGGGGAATCAAGCTAAGTTTGAGAACAAAATACTTTCGATGTTTGAGGCTATAATGAACAAACCTTCCTCGTCTTCGGGTGGCTTGCCTAGCAACACCATTCCAAACCCGAAGGGTGAGATGAAAGATATAACCACACGTAGTGGGAAGGATTTAGACGGACGTTTGCTTCCACATGTGAGTACCTCTCCGGTGAGGGAAGTGGAGCAAGAACCCGAGGTGGTTAAAGAAAAGGAAATTCCTAATCCACCAAAGGTTGACCAATTGCCTATTTCGGAACCCGAGTTTCCGAAGACTAAACCCACACTACCTTACCCTTCGAGACTTAACCAAGAGAAGCTCCGTGAAAAATCCAATGCTCAAATGACTACTTTTCTAGAGATGTTTAAGAATCTCTATATTAATGTTAGTTTCGCGGATGCATTGCTTTACATGCCTAAGTTTGCTTCGACTATTAACAAAATTGATGAATGATAAAGGGAAATTGGTTGAAGTATCTACATCTTTAGATGCTAATTGTTCCGCGGTTCTTACACAAAAGCTTCCAAAAAAGCTTGGAGACCCGTGTAAGTTTTTGATACCATGTGATTTCCCTAATATGGAAGAATGTTTAGCATTAGCCGATATTGGCGCTAGCATTAATTTGATGCCTCTTTCCGTGTGGAAAAGGTTATCACTTCCCGAGCTTACACCTACTAAGATGTCTCTCGAGCTAGCTGATCGATCGACCGCCTTTCCAAAAGGTATAGCCGAGGATGTGTTTGTCAAAGTAGGGAAACTCGTCTTTTCAACGGATTTTGTAGTTTGCGATTATCCCGAAGATTCTCGTGTACCACTTATTTTGGGAAGACCGTTTTTGATGACGGCTAGTGCTTTAGTTGACATGAAAGCTAGGAAATTGACTTTAAGAGTTGATGATGAAAATATCACGTTTGATATTGGTCATATCTCTAAATATTCTTCCAAATATTACGAGGAATAAATTAATCAAATCGATGTGATTGATGTTGCTTGTGAAGAATATTCTCAAGAAGTGCTTGGATTCTCAGCTAATTCCGAAAGTGGCAATCCTTTTTTATCGGATCCTATTATTTCCCTTTCTTATCCACCCTTACTCCATTTGGGGCTAGTGATTTTATCTTGGAGGAGGTGGATGCTTTTCTTAGCACACCGGATTTTCCATCTACATATGATGAGGATTATCATGATATGGAGGGAGATATCGATTTGCTTGAAGCCTTTTAGAATGAAGATCCTTTTGAATCACCACCTATGGATTTAAAAGTTGTGAACGAATGTTGGACAAAAGTGAAAACATCTATTGAAGAAGCACCCGAATTAGAACTTAAGGAACTTCCCACTCATTTGGAGTATGCTTTTCTTGAAGGAACGGATAAGTTACCGGTGATTATTGCTAAGGAATTAAAGGATAATGAAAAGGATGAACTTATTAAAGTGCTTAAGAAACATAAACGGGCCATTGCATGGAAAATATCTGACATTAAGGGTATAGATCCAAAATTTTGTACTCATAAAATTTTGATGGAGGAAGATTATAAACCTGCTATCCAAAATCAAAGAAGGTTCAATCCAAAGATTTATGAGGTGATCAAAAAGGAAGTTATGAAACTTCTAGACGCCGGAATGATCTACCCTATCTCCGATAGCCCATGGGTTAGTCCCGTGCATTGTGTTCCAAAGAAAGGAGGAATGGCGGTTGTTACTAATGAGGATAATGAATTGATTCCTACTAAACTTGTGACCGGTTGGCGTGTTTGTATCGACTATAGGAAGCTTAATGATGCCATTAGGAAGGATCATTTTCCATTACCTTTTATGGATCAAATGTTAGAGAGACTAGCGGGAAATGAATTCTATTGCTTTTTGGATAGATTTTCCGGCTATTTCCAAATTCTCATTGACCCTCATGATCAAGAAAAGACCACATTCACTTGTCCTTATGGAATATTTGCTTATCGTAGAATGCCTTTTGGGTTATGCAATGCTCCGGGGACATTCCAAAGGTGTATGATGGCCATTTTCCATGATATGATCTAAAAAACCATGGAAGTCTTTATGGATGATTTCTCGGTTTTTAGAGAGTCTTTCACTTCATGTCTCTCTAACTTGGAAAGAATGTTGCAACGTTGTGAGGAAACAAATCTTGTGCTTAATTATGAAAAATGTCATTTCATGTGCAAAGAAGGAATTGTGTTAGGACATAAGATCTCTAAGGCCGGTATTGAGGTTGATAGGGCTAAAATCGACGTGATTGCCAAATTACATCCACCCACCACCGTTAAGGGAGTTTGGAGTTTTCTTGGCCATGCAGGCTTCTATAGACGTTTTATCCAAGAATTCTCTAAGATAGCTCGGCCTATGACCCATCTTTTGGAAAAAGAGACTCCATTCCTCTTTTTGGATGAATGCATCAAAGCCTTTGAGATGCTTAAAAGGAAATTAACCGAATCACCGTTTTTAGTTGCTCCGGATTGGGACCTACCTTTTGAAATTATGTGTGATGTTAGTGATTACGCGGTAGGTGCGTTTTTGGGGCGACGTAAGACAAAACATTTATTCCCTATACACTATGCAAGTAAGACTATGACGGATTCTCAAACTAAGTACACTACAACGGAAAAGGAGTTACTTGCCGTTGTATATGCTTTTGAAAAGTTTAGACCATACCTCGTCTTGTCTAAAACCATAATGTATACGGACCACTCGGCTATCAAATATCTTCTTAATAAACAAGATGCTAAGCCGAGGTTGCTCCGGTGGATTCTCCTCCTTCAAGAATTTAATGTCAAAATTCTAGACAAAAAAGGAGCCGAGAATCTCGCGACCGATCATTTATCTCGACTTGAGAATCCTCACAAAGCGATCGAGGGAACAAGGAAATAAATGAAACATTTCCTCTCAAGACGCTTGGTATGATTGTTTTTCGTGGTGATGATAGTATCCCATGGTTTGCGGGCATTGCAAATTACCATGCGGGGAAGTTTGTGATCAAGGGTATGTCGTCCCAACAAAAATGAAAGTTTTTCAAGGATATATCCTATTATTTTTGGGACGACCCCTATTTGTTTCGAGTGTGCGCGGATCAAGTGATTCGTAGGTGCGTGTTTGGCAAGGAAGCTCAAGATATTCTTAAATCTTGTCATGAGGGACCCACCGAGGGACATCATGGTGCTAACGCCACCGCGAAGAAAGTCTTTGATGCCGACTTCTTTTGGCCTTCCATATATCGTGACGCCCAAGACTTGCTCAAGACTTGTGATGCTTGTCAATGTCAAGGAAAGAATTCACAAAGGAATGAAATGCCTCAAAACATTATCCAAGTTTGTGAAATCTTTAACATTTGGGGGATCGATTTTATGGGGCCATTTCTATCATCGAAAGGAAATAAGTACATTCTCGTAGATGTGGACTATTTATCTAAATGGGTTGAAGCTAAGGCTTTGCCTACGAATGATGCTCGAGTTGTGGTGAAATTTTTGAAACAACTTTTCGCTAGGTTTGGAACTCCAAGGGCTATAATAAGTGATCGTGGGACCCATTTTTGTAATGAAAAATTTGAAAAAGTTCTAAAGAAATATGGTGTCACTCATCGAATTACGACGTCTTATCACCCTCAAACGAGTGGTCAAGTGGAGGTTTCAAACCGAGCTCTTAAGAGGATTTTGGAGCATTCTATTGGAGATAATCGCACTTCATGGTCGGATAAATTGGACGATGCATTGTGGGCTTTCCGTACGGCTTACAAGACGACAATTGGTTGCACACCATTTAGGTTGGTCTACGAAAAGGCATGCCACTTGCCAATTGAACTCGAACATAAGGCATATTGGGCTCTTAAGCATTGTAACTTTGATTCGAGGACCACGGGTGATCATCGCAAATTTCAATTAAATGAACTAAGTGAATTAAGAGATCAGGCTTATGAAAATTCTTTGATCTATAAAGAGAAGACTAAGAGGATTCATGACTCTAAGATCAAAAACCGCATTTTCAATGTTGGTGATCAAGTCCTCTTATTCAACTTTAGACTTAAGATTTTCTCAGGAAAGCTTAAATCCCGTTGGTCCAGACCATTCACCATTTCACAAGTTTTCCTTTATGGCACCGTTGAGCTTGCTCAAAAAGACGGGCCTAACTTTAAGGTGAATGGTCATCGTGTGAAACACTATTTTGGAGGGTACATAGCTACGGAGGTTATTCCGGATCTTCAAGCTTTCCCTAAGGACCAATGAATGCGGGGATCGAGTCGAGCTCATGACTCGGTTAACAAAAACGAGGTGCCTTGTGGGGGAGTCCCATACATTCTATCTTCTATCTATTTTCTAACACTAATAAGGCTTGATCTTTCAAGCTCGTGCTCGTGTTTTTTTGTGTTGTGCATCTTAGGTATGACCCTAATCATTGAAGACTCTCGTGTTTAGTTTTTTCCGGTCCACTTGATCTTCCATACTTTGATTGTCAAAAGGGGCACACTATCTATCCTTTGATTTTTATCAACTAACGTTTTATCTTGAAGCATAATTAATAAACGTCTTATAGATTTGCGTGCTCTTACCATGTTAGGACTTTTGCATTAGACTCTTCGTGTTTTAGCAAGGGGGTGTTACTCTTGAGCTATGAAACATTGAGGACAATGTTTGGTTTTAGCATGGGGGAGTCCATCGATATAATCGCTTGTAATTGCTTTTGTCGTGTCTAAACGTAATCGTTTTTCTCGTTTTTTCATAAAAATTTTAAATTTTTAATGTTATTTTAAGTTTTAGTAAAGAAAATAAGTGTTTTTGACACAAATGTAGGCTTTCCGTTGGTGAAAATAAAAATAGTTTTTGACTCGACGCGGTTTTTACCTTAGCTTTTCCTTAACATGTTTGAATCAAGTTTTGCTAGGCTTTTATATAGGGAACTTTAAAACGCGAAAGTCTTAACTCATACGGGTTTAAGAACGAGAACTTTTCGCAAGTTCTTATAATTGATCCTAGAAAGTCGTTTATCAAGGGAACTCTAAAATGCAAATTCTAAACTTGAAAAAGTCTAAGAAGATGCAAGATCCTGTAGATGACTTGAAAACCCAAAACTTTGATTTAATAGACTAAGTATCCATTAATTTCACATTTTTGAAATTTTACAATATGGAAAATAAGAAATGATAAAGTTTAATCATAAGTTTTTAAAGTTAATTCTTCCTTGTGTAAGTACTTTTTTGTTTGATTTAATCTCCTCGTATTTATTTTTTTCACCTTGAATAATAATTGCTTAATAAATGAAGTTTTTAGCGGTTTAGGCTTAATATCTTAACTCGTAACTCCTTCTTTTTCTTCCCTTGTAATTAAAGTGAGAACACATTAAGGGTGTCATGGACTTTTGATCATGGGATTGCGGAAATTTGGCTTACTATACATATCATAAAATAAGAAGAATAAATAAAAACATGTTCTCTATGAGCCTTCGGGTGGGAGTCATGTAGCACTAACCTTGTCATTAGATCCTTAGGGTGTATGGCATGTGGACGTGTTTAATAAAAATTTCTTCATCATCATGAGCCATAAGGTGGGATGGTGAATGTCAATTCCCTTGTTTATGTCCAAGGAGCCTTCAGGTGTGGATTATAGATAAGGAGCACTTTTACATCTTAAAGAGCCTCAAGGTGTATGATGTAATTGTTGCTAACTCCATTAATAAGGTCAAAATTGACTTTGGAGGATTTATTGTTGCTTTAAGTAGTCCTATTAGCCAAATTTCGGATCCGGGGATTTATCCCTGAAATTTGTTAAGTTATCCTTGATGTGGGCTTTCTTTAGTGACAACGGTTTTTAAAGTCGAGGTTAGGTTTTGAGTGTTGAGTTTACACCGTTTTTGCCTTCATTTTTGGATTAATAAATAGCAAATAAGTCAAATGAGCCTTTGGGTGAATGACATTAAAATCTAGAGATACAATTAGGAATAAAAGGAGATTGAGTTTAACACAAATTACTTGTATGAGTGGTCTTAATTTTGGGACTTATGATTGACAATGATCTTGTTTTTAAACTTGGCTTGGAAAAGTGAAAAGTCGAGGACGATGAATCTATTTGAGTTTTATGATCCTAAAAAGTTATTTTTCAAATAATGAAAGCATTACATTATGTCTTTGCAAAATAAAGTTTCATAAGTCGAATAAAAGTGTAGTTAGTAGTTTTATTTTATCATTGCGTGAGGACACGGTAATTGTTTAGCAAGGGGGAGTTTGATATGAGCATAATTACTTATATCATTTATATCAATAAACAATCAATAAATGCATAAAATGAATGAAAATGGCATTGTATATGTGTTTTTGTTGTTTCATGTGTGTAGGTACCGAAGTTCACGAAAACCAGAAAAATCGACACGAGTATTGAAGAAAAGATCGAGAAGCCAAAAATCGAGTTATTTTTTAGTGGATTTAACCTTATGAAAGATATTTGGGCTTTGTGGGTCCCACTTTTGGTTCATGGGCCCAAAAGCCTATTTAAGGAGCAAGTATTATTTACTTATCCAAAACAAGGCCCAATTTGCATATCACTTATGAAACGGATGAAGTTCATGGCCCAAGCCCAATGTCATGATTTATTTGAGACGAAAAGGATTTTTCACTTTGGGCTTAAAGGCCTGTTAGGTCAATAAATAACTATGGAACGGTTATAAGAATGAAAAGTTAAACTTTTCATTCTCATTTGGTTAAACATTCACAACCCGTATACACCACACATTTATTTTCGATGATAACAAAGTATCATCTCCTTCTTTCTCTCTCAAAAAAATAAAAACACAGTTTTTTTCCCATCCATAACCCTAATACCCAATTTGGGGGTTTATTATTTACAGCGTGTGAAACTACACGCGCCTATAGTTAAACCCCATGATTATAGGAGCTTGAAGATGGGGTATACTAAGTGACGTGGCAGCCTTCCTCTCCTATGATTGGCCAATACACCTCACCTCTACCAATCCTCCAATAAGATGAAGCCAAGTCAGCCATAAAGAAGCACAACTAGCACACAATCATGCCACGTTGGCAATCTGTGTGCTAGTGTGCAATTTTCAGCTGTAAGATCAATGAAAGAAATAGAAAAGATGGATTGGATGGCTAAGATTGAAGATACCTCTCAACAAACTCCATCACCAGGCCTTGGGGGTTTGCCTATAAAACCCCCCAATTATTGTTAATATTCATCCCATTTTTTATTAATGTTATAATGTCAATTTAGGTGTAGGATTTATGTAATTTCCTTTTTTACAGTATTGTACTAATTTTGGATATTAATAAAAGTGAATTTTATTTCAATCTGTTTTTTTTAATTTTACTGTTAATATAACTGCATTTATTCTACTTTAATTCTATCTTGATACTATTTTTATAAAATTATTCCATTAAGCTTATCAGTAGCTTAATGGAATGATTTAATAAGATTTGGTAAGAAAATTAAACCTACTGTTTAACTTTTAATAAATACTGGTTCGAGAAGAGGTTCGAGTGTAAATGTTTGCTCGTGGTGATTAATGGTTCGAGAAGGGGTAAGTTGTGGGTGGTTTTTGGTTCGAAGGTGGTGCTGATTCGAGTTAATAGGTCAGCAGCGCTGCACCTCTTCAACAAAGGTTTTCTCCAAAAGGTTTCATTCTCTTAAATTTAATGTTTTTTATGTTTATAGATGAATCTGTTTAAGTGTTTTAATAAATTGTATGTTAGATTGATTAGGTTAATATGATTATGTTTAGTTGAATATGTGTTAATGAATCTGTTTGATTATTTGGTATTGTTGGTTGATGGTTTAATATGATTTCGTGAAGTATTTTTTAAGCTTGTTGTTTATAAGTTTGATTTAATTAAACTGTTTTAATTGAATACATAGGCTGCTGATTAAAAAAAATGGATGAATTGGTGTTTGATGTTATGACTTTGTAAGCTGATAAGATTGGCATCTCTGTTGTTTATTTCTTAGATTGGGGTGTTTAGATAAGTTGATGACTGAAGTTCTCCACTGAATTGCTATTGTTTAGTAAAGTGAGTTTAAAAAAATGATGTCTGCATTTTCTTGGATTGCATAATTGGGAGTAGAATTGTTCTTTTAAATAGATTATCTAAGAAGTTTGAGTAGGGATGATTAGTTGGGCTTATGTGATTGTATGTCTTGATTTGGTTTATTTAGTTAAATAATTTAACTGTAATATCAGATTTTGGAGCTAAGTTTCATTTTGTATATTGTTGTTATGCATTATGCTTAACTGAGTTTGATTTGCTGATTATTTGTAGTTAGTAAAGTGAGATTTATCAGAGTACCAAATGATTTGTTTGGTACTATATTTGTGATTTTTTTTTATTTAATAGTCTCAAAAAAAATAATTAACCAAAAAGAGTCCCCCATGGGACTCGAACCCTTGACTTCAAGGGTAAACTCCCAACATGTTCACCATTTGAGCTAGACAGCACTTTTAGTTTTATTTCAGCAATAGTAATTAATATAGCTTATTTAATTTGGGCTGTCAGTTTTTTTTAAAATAGAATTTAATAAAGTTTTCATTTATTAATACTATATTAATATGCTTTAATTACTTTTATAAAGTTTTAAAATAATAAATAAATAAAACAAATAAACTTACATTTTATTATTTTTAGAAATTAAAATTATTATTATATTAGTTTTTAGATAATTTAATTTTAATTAATTTTGTTTTTAATAAAATAGTTTTAAATAGATTTTGTTAAAGTAATTTTCTAAAATAGATTTATTGGTTTAAAAGTTTTAATAGTTTTGAAAGTGTTTTTAATTAAATAGATTTATTTCAAATAGTTTTCAAATAGACTATTGATTTTAAATAGTTTAGAAGTTTTAATTTTAAATAATTGTCTATTAGAATATTAATTGGGAAACGATTCATGCACTTTGGTTTTAAAATTGGTAGAATTATCTTTAGATTAAAAACCAAAAACCAATTCATATCGATTGTCCAAATTAACACAAACGTCTCAAATTCACAAGATCCTTGTGTACAACGAACTTGGATCGCTCACGTATTTAATTGAATTCGTCTTTGGCTTATTTATGGATTATTACCTTTTCCAAAGGGTAATTTCCTAAATTTGCCCTATAACGTATCTAATTAAAATACACCGACATTCCACATCACATCAGTTGTCTCTGCCAAACAGTTGGGCCAGAGTGTCGTTCTTGATTGCAATATTTGCTCTCAAGGTCTGGTTTAAGCTAAGCCATTTCCTAGGTAAGCTATTTACAAATGTGGCATTAACCTCGGCCTTAGGTAGAACAACACCATTGTTTCCTAAATCATTCAATAAAATCTTAAGCCTAATATAAGTTTGAGCAACAGTTTCAGTTTCCAATGCTTTGAAAGCGTTACACTTGAGTCTTAGGGCTTGGATTTTGGTTTCTTTTGTTTCCTCTGGACCTTCATACCCTAGAACCAATTTAGTCCACATTTCTTTTGCAGAGTTGCATTTGATAATGGACTTCATAATGTTCTTGGGTAGGCAAGAGACTATGATACTTTTAAGTCTCTTGTCCTTGTTAGCCAGACGTCTATCCGATGGAGACCATCGCTTAACAGGCTTCTTAATAGGTCTCTCAGGGGTAGAGGAAATGTTCAATGGTACATAATACCTATTTTCTAATATTTCTATCAAGAAGGGTTCTAAGTCGTCTAAATAAATTAGAAATTCACTTTTCCAACTTAAGAAATCTTCCTCATCAAACACTGGAACATTGGACACATGTGACCCCCCACGAACATCAAGAAGTTGGGGAAGGTCATCATCATTATTACCACTGCTTACAACGGGTGTAGGCATGGTAGTAGATGTGGTGGCCGGTGCGTTGGTCGAAGTATTAGCTTGACTAGATTGACCAAAAGGTGGTGGTATAGGAGGCATAGTTTTAGTCATATTTGGATCTTGATTTTAAAAACAAGAACGGTTTATAAAAGTTTTATAAATCAAACCGCTCTGATACCAATTGAAAGTCCCAAAATACAACAATTTTTGAAACTAATAACTTGTATAAACACGAACACACAAAGAAACACTTTTTAAACGAGTAATGCTTTATTAACTGTTATAAACAAAGTATTACAAAGTGCTATGAATACACTCGTTGAATGACAATAAGAAATGAACCCTAGAACAAGTGAACTTGATTCGAGCCTCAAGTTTACAAGAGAACCTAAGGGTCGCTGGTAGACAACTGAGGGCTCAGAGGTTCCAAAGGGAGAAAGAAACTTAGATTATTTATCCAAGCACAAGGGTTTAATATATCTTCTTTCTCCCTCCTATTTATAATGGTACGAGGTTGCTTCCTTAGTGGGAGTAGTTGATACGTGTCATCTTCTGAGTGGAAGAGTACTACGTATTAAATGCATGTCCATATTGAGACATACCTTTAAACTACTTTAAGTGAACAGTTCTGCCAACTGTTCACTTTTGTCTCACTAGGTCGTACTAGGCTTTAACTTGAATATCCTATCATGTCCCGCCTAAAACACCTTGGAGATTCTCCCGCCTAAACTATAAAGGTAAGGCAAGTCTCTGCTTGCTTAAATCTTCATAGGGTTGTAAGTGATCTCTGATTATTGTCATCTTAGAGATCCTTGAACACCAGCACATTCCTTCTACATCCTAGCTTGTCCATAACCGTTGGTGAGTATGACTTCAGATAATCTTCGACTTCTCTGACGTTGTCTTTGACTTGAATGTTCCTGGTGTGCCAGCTGAGGCTTTGCCATCCGCTGGTCTGGTCTCTGTCGCTGGTCCTCTCAGCGACACGTAACACTTAGTATAATTTAAACAAATCTAGACTTGGCCATAGTTAAAACTTTCATTGGCCCAACAACTACTTTTCCTTGTCAATTTCATCATAACACTAATTTTGAAGAAATGTCTGGTGAGTTTATGGGGGATAATGAAGTATATGTTCCACCTGCTAGTTCTGGTGTTCCCTTGAGAGTTCTAATGTTCCACATCCTAGTTATAGTGTTCCCCCTGCTAGCACTGGTGTTCCACCTAATAGTTCTAGTGTTCCATTTGCTAGTTCTGGTGTTCCACCTGCTAACATTGGTGTTCTACCTGCAATAAAATCAAGTAGAACCACAACATTACCTACTAAGTTTAAGTATTTTGTTCTCACTCATACTCCTAAAGCTAATTTGGTAACCCAAACACCCCTTGTACTTGATTTCCAAGATTTTGTAACGACTTTGTTGACTCAAAAGGATCCTAAAAGCTTCAAAGATGATGTTGTTGATCCTGGTTGGTGTAATGCAATAAATTTAGAGCTGAAAACCGTAGATGATAAATGGTACTTGGGAGCTTGTTGTCTTGCCAGAAGGAAAAAGAGCTATTGCATCACATTGGTTGTATAAGACTAAACTCAAGACTGATGGAACTATAGTAAGACAGAAGGTAAGACAGAAGGTAAGACTGGTGGTTCAAGGTAATAGACAGAGGCCTGGTATTGACTATCAAGAGACTTTTGAACATGTTGTAAAAATGGTTACAATAATATCTTTGTTAGTTATTGCAGTTGTGAATGATTGGGAAACATGTCAAATGGATGTTTCTAATATTTTTCTTCATGGAGACTTAGTTGAAGAAGTATTATGTGAAACCACCTCTTGGTTACAGTGGAAAAGGAAAAAGTGTTTCTATTGATGCAAAGCTTGGGTCAAATGTGGTGTGTAGACTGAAGAAGTCAGTGTATGGGCTAAAACAAGCATCAGGACAGTGGTTTGCTAAATTGTCCTCTGCTTTGATTGATTTTGGGTATACTCAGTCCAAGACAGATTACTCTTTGTTTGTAAAGAAGGAAGGACCTCATCTCAAAGGTGTGTTGGTTTATGTGGATGATCTTCGTATCACTTGAAATGATTCATCTCAGATAAGAAAGCTTACGTCTCAGTTGAATTCTGTATTTCACATGAAGGACTTGGATGACTTGAATTATTTTTTGAGCTTAGAAGTTTATAAATCTTCTTAAGGCATCTTTATCTCTCAGCATAAGTACACCAAAGAACTTCTCAAATAAAGGGAGTCCTACATAAGAAACCTTATAAACTTACAATGGATCCAAATCTCAAACTGCAAGCTGATATAGGTTCTCCTTTACCTGATCCAAAGGTGTACATGAAGTTCATTAGTAAGCTGATTTACTTGACAGTTACAAGACCAGACATTTGTTATATTGTGCAATTGTTGAGTCAGTTTATGCAATCTCCAAATTCTGTGCATATGCAAGTTGTGAAACATTTGTTGAGGTATTTGCTTAATTCTCATGGTCAAGGTATTTTATTGGCAAGAAATTCAGTTGTGCAGCTCAAGGCTTATTGTGATTCAGATTGGGCAAGTTATCTTATGACTAGAAGGTCTACTACTAGATATTATATTCTTTTGGGAGATTCACCAATAAGTTGGAAGTCTAAGAAACAAGTTGTGGTCTTTAGATCATCTGCTGAAGCTGAGTACAGGGTTATGGCATTGACATGTTGTGAGGTTACTTGGTTGGTTAGTTTACTTAAAGATCTTGGCATTAAGGATCTAAGTCATGTTGACTTATTTTGTGATAATCAAGCAGCTTTGTACATAACTGCCAATCCTGTTTTCCATGCTAGAACTAAACAAATTGAGGTTGATTATCAGTATGTAAGGGATCAACTGAAAGCAGGAGCTATTAAACCTTCTTATGTTCACACAAAATCACAATTGGCTGATAAAAAAAACCAAAGTTATTAATCAACACAATAAACTTTGTCCAAATTAGGAGTTTCACAAGGCTTCAACTCTCCACTTGAGGGAGTGTTCAAGAGATAAGGGCTAATTCAGAAAATAGCAACAAATATAGGAACCAAAGGGTTGTAAATAGTTTGTTAATTTGTTTGGTAGAATAGTCTTTCTCTTCCTTGTATATATTTGAAATTCGATTACATTTTTCCTAATTCAATCACTGAGATAATCACATAATTTCTCTCTTCAATTTATTTTCATTTCATTTTTGTTCTTGAACTCTCAAACTTCACATAAAAATACATGTGATTTTAAACAATTGTTGCAATTGAATTTAAATTTGAATGCCAAGACTCTAATGAGCAAGAAACGTTACACCACTAAATCCAAAGAAAGAAAGAAGATATCTTGGATTTCGAACACGGATCGGGATCACTCGTCATATGCAAGAACCATGAACTGTCAAAATATATCATGGTTGAGCAAAACAGTTCCCTAAGTTGAACTATTTATAAAAAGCAAATACTTTGTATGCAGGGACGGAGCCACAGGGTGTCCCGTGAGTGCTCGGGACACATATGAATTTTTTTGATGTATTATTAATTTTTGAAAAAAACATTGATTTTTCTTAAATATATTTTAAATGCATCCTGTGCATCAAAAATATGTTATTAGTCTTATTTAATTAGTGTACATAAAATTTTTCTTAACTCTTATATTAAGGTTCGAAAAATTTTGCGCCCTCATTCATACTTTATCTTGGCTTCGTCCCTGTTTGTATGCACTATACTATATGAGGAATACCTCTTTAACAATTTTATACCTAAACCAGTACTAATGATACGTGCATGTCGCCATGTCGGCATCAGTTGATTAGAATGTACTATAATAAAGTGAGCGTGACCTTACGAAATGTGACCTTAAGAAGTAGCATTACTCATACTATATACATTGCCGATGGATGCATAGAAACATGGTTTGCTTAGTAGACATTTAGTCCCTCATTGTTGTAACTTATTTAATTTTATTTTCTCTCAAAGTAATTCTATAAGTTTGAGCAATGTTTTGAAACTTGGGTTTTAAATCGATTCAGTTAAGTTACCGGGATCAGATCAACCCGGGTTAACTCGATTTTATAAATAAAAAATATTTTCATATTTTTAATAATTACAGTAATAAAAATTATATATAAAAACTTTCATATATAATATAAATTGTTTACTAACCAATATAATATGTAAAAATAAAATTTCGTCGCAAATACGTAAAATTTACATATATTTTTTTAAAAATCCGAAAAAATCAAAACTCGGCCACGTCTCGAGAACCTGGTTGACCCGGGTCACCCCAAACCCGGCGGGTCTAGCCGGGTTTCAAAAATATGAAACCCGGGTCAATATGACCTGTTTTTTTAGCTGGAACCGAGTCAGCTGGCTGACCCGATCGGATCGACCCAGATCTGAAAACATTGAGTTTGAGGAAAACCACATTTTACATTTGTCACTATACACTACATTTGTGCGCCATGCACTAACATGGATAAAAATTGACACAAAACGACGATTATGGCACGTTTCATTTATATTATAACCCGTTCAATTACTATGTTCATACCATTACCTCGTTCATTTTGTTACACCTAAACAAAGTTAAACCTAAGATTTAGGATTAGAAATGGATCAATGTATGTTACATTGAAGAATGGGCCTTGTGGATCAGCCCAAAAGATAAAACACATAAGAACAAAAAAAAGACAATTTTGTCAAAATCTTTGATGTTTTTATCTTTAAAAAAAAATAGAAGCCACCCATTTCCCACCCAACTCAGAAAAAATCAGAAAGAAAAAAAAAAAAGATGCCAACATTGAACCTGTTCACAAACATTCCAATAGACCCAGTGATTTGTTCTGACATATTGAAAGATGCCACTAAGGCTGTTGCTAAGATCATTGGCAAACCTGAATCTGTTAAGTTTCTTTCCTAATACCCTTTTGAATTTTTTATAAAATTGTATATCAACTGTTTGATAAAATGCTTCTATGATTAACTTTAGCTTATCGAGCTTTTTTTAGAACGTTTAGAATACAATGCTTGTTTGGCAACGGTCGTTTAGCGTATGGAGTGACATCGTATTAGGCTGGGCCGTCTCGTTGTTTTTGGTGGCCCAGGCAATAACAACAAAGAAAGCCTTTTTACGCGCGTTAAATAAAGAGAAGTTGTATGTAAAATTGAATTATATAACTCATATACTGTATGTTTAATATTATATGTATTTATATACAAAAGGCCATGTGCGACTGCACATGTTGCACACCCATCCGATACCCCGGTCTCTGCAATTAGGCAATAGACTATAAGGCCCGAGCTCGTTTGTAGGTTCGGATCCATTAAAGTTTTTCTTTTAAGAAATAAAATAAAAAAGCGTATTTATAGTCATTACATAGAATATTTCTATGCTAGAAACCTGGCCTAATGAACCCGAACCCGACTAATACAACCCACAACTAAGTTATTCATCAATGATTCTAGCCTTCTAGGCATACATAATCACAGTAGCTTAAATACATCTGTACGATTTTAGCCTTCTACGCGTACATAATTCTAGCCAAGTTATTCATCAATGATTCTAGCCTTCTAGGCACAACCAAGTTATTCATCAATGATTCTAGCCTTCTGGTCCATGCTCCATGCTGCTTCCTTATTGGAAAGCGTATATCCATGGTCCGATCACACGTTTAATAACACTATTACTTGACCTTAGTTCTTCACTTTCTGTCAATTTCTTGGGACATAAATTTGTGAAAGGTTAGGTTGTAATACAAAATGATTCTGCACTTTCCTATTTATACAAATCGTACTGCGTGTATTAGTTATTACTCTGTAGATTCTTAGCTAGTTCTGGTCCTTTCACCCTGTTTGTGTGGAATACTTATCTCAAGATGACATGATTTCTATGGGCAGTACGTTATGATTGTCCTGAATGGAGGGGTGCCGATAGCATTTGCTGGCACGGAAGAGCCAGCTGCATATGGTGAAGTGATTTCGATTGGAGGACTTAATCCAACCGTCAATGGGAAGTTGAGTTCAACCATTGCAGATATTCTTCAAACAAAACTCTCTATAGATAGTTCACGTTTCTATATCAAGTTTTATGATGTTGAGGTATGTTTCTTCATCTGCAAAGATAGTTTTTTTTTAATATATTATTTCCAGTTGTTCATGCTATTTTAACAACTCTTTCTCTACAGCGCTCGTTTTTTGGATTTAATGGATCAACATTTTAACGGGAATCTCAACACCAGGAGCATATGGTACTCGTCTTTGGTCAGACTTGATTGTGATTATTATGTTGTATCATTGCTTAGTCTGTATTGGCGTTCTTGTGTTATTTACTCTTTTTAGTGAACATCCACTTCAGAAAGCCACCTGATAAATTATTACTGGCATTTATGAGTTCCGGTTTGTGAGTTCATTTAATTGAGTGCTCAACTAAGGTAGGTCTTAGTTTTTAGATGGTAAATTAAACGAGTCAAAGAGCCTAAACGAGTGAAAGAACCTGTGTGCACGTTAGTCCTCTAAAAACAGAACATAAACTTTCCATTGAACGCTTAATACGATGATATGCAATACAATAGCTGAAACTGACCATCTTAATGATATACTCTGGACAAAAGTATCCTCTCGAGGAAAAACTAACCAGGAAAAAAATCAAGAAGAAAAGCCCTCCTAGGTCACTAAGGGGAAAACGTAGATTACAACTTAAACGCTAAAAAGATAATGAGTGAGGATGGATACACTCGTTTATTCGTTTGCATCATCATCTTCTTCTTCCAGTTTTCCATAAAGTATACCGGTCATCGGATAATTCTATGAAAACATGCCCATATGACCCGTATACCTTACACAAACACTTTCACCCTAAAATTAGAAGACGGAAATGGATGCCTAGCCTCTAGTTGCTCATTGGACTCGGAGGGTCATTTAGAGCCGATATCGCAGTATGGATTTGTATCTTCAGGAGATCAATTTCTTCCTCTTCAGCCTGTATGACATACACATCAATAATTCAATACATTTAACTCGTTTATAGTATGAAAGTTGCGTCTTCTAAAAGTAGTCGTAAAATGTTTAACAATGTCCACGAGTAAAACGACAATCAAAAGTTGATTGACTGGGTTAACATTATTTCATATTTTAACAAGTTCAAATAAACGTGTTTAAATTGTTTCATAGACAATGATTGTTTTAGCACCATCATGATTTTTATATACTAGTAGTATGTTTCTATAAGAAAACATAACCCAAAAACTTTTATCCCTCCTTATGCAGTTTTTTTTCATGTTTTTTTCGTTTTTTTATTATTTTTAAACTTGTCAAATTTTATATATTATGTTTCGTATTTTTATTCTCCTGCTATTTATTTTTTGTACTTTAGAACTTTTAATTTATAAAAATTTATATTTTATATCTTATTTTTTAATTACCGTTTTATAATTAAAATAAAATTACGTAAATAAAATATATATATATATATATATATATATAAATGAATTGCTCGTGCTTTTGAGAGGTATGAATAACCAACCACAATTTATAATACAAGATTGATGACTCTTGGTAATCTGTATAAGACAAAAAGATGTATCGACATCACCTTTTTGTGAGCAACATAATCTTTAATGTCCATGAAGAAAATCTTAATAATTCTAGAATTCAATTATTGGTGATGTCATAAACCTTTTATCAACAACATGGACTTACATGAAATTTTAATAAAAAGTAATTTTTCTATAACTATTTTTAATGACTCTTATAATTATTGACCAACATTTTTACAGCAAAAGTATAACCAAAAGTATAACCAAATCTTAGTCTTAAATATGAAACTTAAATTTTGGTTTGTACAATCTAACAATCATTCTACTTTATTTCACGATATTATGTGTTTGTATGTTTAAAGGTTATTTGTTAAAAGTTGAATTATATATTCGGGCCACAAAATCTTACAATCATGGCATCATTTTATTGAGAAGCTATATAGATAAAGAAAAGTGCATGGTTGTTACTTCACCACGAATTTAAGCACATTAAAAATAATCTCTTTCAAGTCTCAACAATTTAATAAATTATAGTTTAACAACTATACATATTTAATTATGTTGAGTCATATGTATTCTATTTCACATCTTCTCCCTTTTGAAAAATAATTGTATATATTTGGATACCCTCTACTCTTACCCATACATATTAAACAAAGCTATGCATACACTTATCATTGTATTTAACTCAAAATGAGATATGTTTCTTTATTAAGACATCATATCATCCTAATTTAATACTCATCCACACTAGAATAATCCTCTAGAAAGCACCCCACAAAATCACTCATATTTCCATAAGTAGATACGTTGACATAATGAAGCTATCTTATCCAAATTAATATTAACCAGAATTATCATAAACCCCAAGTAAGCCAAGTAATTATTCAAAGGCCGGTAGATATTATTTTTTGAATAAGTACTGTGTAATCGAATAACTAACCTAATAACGGTACTAAATCGTTAGTTAAGTCAAGTTAGATGAAGTAACCTGAATGAAGAGTGTCTTGAAAAGGGTATCAGAAAAAGCAGTAACATTAGCCGTTACAACATTGAGCTTCAAAGTTTCGAAAACCTCACAAATCTTAACCATTGTGTCTCTTCTTTTCCTACACTTCAAGCTCACCAAAACCGTCTTTTCGCCAACATACGACACTTTTAACTATCAAACCATATAAATACGACAATACAAACATAAGTACAAGCACGTAAGATATGAGAAAATATCGTTTGAAGTCGAAAATAAGCACTTACTTCAAGTATTTCGACCGGATATGCCCTAGAAGACTCACTAGAATCAAAAGATTGCTCAAGTCTTTTCTTCTTTGATTTTTCGGTTGACATAGACGCCATCTCTTGATCATAATCAAACACCCCAGATTCTAGTTTTCGCGACTCGAGTTCAGCTATTTCTGCTTGAATAACCCTCTCTTGATCATGCAAATGTTGAATGTAATCAATTGCATCTTTGATAATTGAAGCTTTATCCATCTAAAAATAGAAATAAATACCATACAATAATCAAACCTAACTTGCCAAAAACGAATAATAAATGAAAATTGGGTGGCATAAAATGTGCCATATTGCACACCATAAATATAAATAAAGGAAGTGATGCGACACTCCACTTATTTCAGATTTAAAACGAGTATGATTATATCAAGGTCCACACCTTACTAATATTAGGGACCACGGCTCTAAGTGCAAACAGCCTATCATTAAGCTTCTTCCTCCTATTCCGTTCGGACACAATGTTTTTCGAGGCTGCCGACGACTGCGGTCCATCGGGCGAGCTCGAGTCATAGTACCCTGAGAATGTTTCTTCTAATCCTCCCCAACTATATGTCAAAAATTGCATATGAAACTATTAAGTCATGTATGATATATAAGCATTAAGTCATGGATGCACAAATTGTTGATATAAATATAAAACAAGTATTTATATAACACGCAATTTTGGGCAAAGTTCATTTTGAAGAAATCCAGATTTTTAGCAAATATATAAATTGCGGGACAAAATTTCATCAGTTCCCGTGCATCCTTGAAACCCTCTGTCTCCGCCCCTGGTAGAGATATCTCACACAAAACTCAGCATGAGTTTGATGAGTTATGATATTAGTGTTTTATGTAGTTGGCTGATCAAACTACATAAAACATGGCTATGATTGAATTAGTAAGTATTACCTATCCAGTTCTTCGTTTTGGAGAAACATATTGGTTTCCCAATAGTGGTTGTATTCATCACCAATGTCTTCCATTGAATCTTGTTGCAGAATTTGAAATGGTGATTGAAAGATTGTGGGAGAAAAAGGGTGTTTTTGTAATGTGATTATAGGCACATGTGGTCTATTTATATGGCTTTTGTTGGCAAAGGGGGAGGAGATACTTTATTGAAAATGATATTAAATTAATACTCCCTAATAAAAGTATTGTTTTTATATAATACAAGTCTTCCTTAATTAATTTGCATAATTAAAATGTTTGTGACATAGCACTTAATCGGTGGAATCGGTTTTGACTAAAAAGCCAAGTTAAATTAAATTTGGTTTTATAACTTTGCAGCAAATATTTTATTGTCGAGAACGATGATCTAATGATTTGATAATTCGATCGAGTTAATTAAAAACCCAGTTTTCAAAACATTAATTTATACTGCTAAGTTATCTAGTAGAGTGTTTATTCAAATCAAAAAACAAATATTAGAGATAAATATCATGACACAAATACTTTAGGTGTGAAAATAATCTCATTCCCTTTCATTTTAATATAAACTTTTAATATAAACTAGTTGTATCTGCACAATGCGACGATACGTAAACATTAACTACTTTTTTTACAATCAAATTAACGTAAAAGTATAAACTTTTGAATCAAAATAAAATAAACTCACTATAAATAAAAAAACAAAGAATTCATAAAAATATATCAAAATAAATATTGAACTAAAAATTACAAAGTTTTAGAAAATATGTAAAAAATTAGATGATGAAAAATAAATAAATAAATATATATTATTAATAGATTGTGAGAAAAATTGTTAAAAAAAGATGATGATCAAGATTACATATGGTTATCTTAATTAAAAATATATAATTGTTAAAATTTGTTTTCTTTATCTTAATTTTGGATTTGAAATTAAATTTGCATTAAAAAACAATCTAATAATTAAAGTTCGTTTTGTTAATTTTAATTTTTGTTTTAAAGTTTAGATAAAGATATACACTATTTATAAATACTAGCAGGATATCCGCGCGATGCGGCTGCGGGTATCTGTAACATAATTTCGGTGAATAATATTTTAACTTTACGTTTTTTTAACAATAATATTTCAAAAAGAGAAAATGTATGGTTTATGTAGCTTTATCTAATTGTCTAACCGAATCGATGGTGGCTCTGGTTCTCGGTTGAACTAGTTAATCTGGTTTGATATTGAAAATTGTAAATATATATGTTTTAGATTGTTTTGTAAGGTGAATATAAAATTGTATATTTAATTAATGAGGTGTATTAATTATATGTTTATTGTTATTAATTGATTTTGAAAAAATAGCATGTAAGACATTTGTTGTTTTGTACAATATGTTACTCTTTCCGTCTCAAAATTATAGCTCATGTTTCCTTTTTGGGTTGTCCCAAATTAATTGTCCACTTCTAAAATTTCTAAAAATAGGTATGAATTTTGGATCAAGATTACTAGATTACCATTAATTGAAATCATAATTATAAACTTTAAAAAGGTTTTAAATTGATTGGTTAAGAGTAAAACTGTCTTTCTGCAAAAAGTAAGAGAGAGAAAGCTGAAAAAGTGATACTTTTCTTAAACTATGTGTTTTTTATCGGGGGACAATAATTTTGGGACGGGGGGAGTATTTTATTTGTAAATGTGGTAATTAAGTGTATTGATTATAACATTAATTAATTTTAATGATAGTTTTAAATGTAATGTGTTATAAAAGTTCTTATGCTTGTTATGGTTGTACATAGGTTGTATTACTCAATTCTTAGTTTGGTATTTGTATTAATAAGTTGTACATTATGTTTTATTTGTTGTACTATATAAAATTTTAGTATTTATTGAAGAGAGAGATTTGCTTTATAACGAGTATAGATAGTAAGATATAAATATTTGAGTCTTATCTGGAATGAAGACTTTATATTTGCATAATTAATCAATCATGATTGTTTCCAAATCTTACAATAAGTTCAATCTGTTGGTACTTCATATAAGGAACATGCATCCAAAAAAGAATAAAGGAAGCAATCTCCACCATCCAATATTAATCTTTTTAAATTTAATTAAAAAAATATATTTTCATCTTATTTCTTAAAAATTAAATATCTCTCAAACCGTTAATCGTTATGAAAAAAATAATTATACCGTCACGACGGGAATTAAATTATCTTTCCATAGATATGCACTTCTATATACTTTCGGCGAACTTTTTTTAAAAGATTTCGTAAAAAAATCACATGTAATTCTCGAAAAATTACATGTAATTCTCGAAAACTCATATTTGATTAATTATTTTAAAAATCACATTTGAATTTGTAACGTCACATGCGATTTGTGAAATCACGTGTATTTTTTTGACGAGAATTTCAACATTGTAAAATCGTTAAAAGTATATGAAAATAACCGTCTATTAAATGACAAAAATATTTTCGTTATTATTTTAAAACCACACGTGATTTATGTGAATTACATTAAAATATTTGAATCACATGTAATTTTGTTAATATATTAAAATGTTTGTTGCCATTAATATAAAATATGTTCATTTTACCGGGGTGGAGTCCCCTTTACCCAAAAAAAATATATGTAAAACAAATTGTCTTCTGAATTACATGTGATTCGGTGATAATTACATGTGATTTTGCTTGCATTACATATGATTCAAGCATACCGAAACCGTAGCTTTTTCTAACAAACCCACATTAGATGAATCACATGTGATTTTTTTAATCACGTATTATGTTTTCATTTATGTAAAATATATAAAACAAATTGGCTTCTAAATTACTTGTGATTTTGTTTGAATCACATGTAATTCTGCTTGAATTGCATGTGATTCGGTGATAATTACATATGATTTTTCTTGCATTACATGTGATTCAAGCATTCCGAAACCTTAACTTTTTCTAACAAACCCACTTTAGATGAATCACATGTGATTTTTTAATCACATGTAATCTTGTTAATATATTAAATTGTCTGCTTGAATTACATGTAATTCGATGATAATTACATGTGATTTTGCTTGCATTGGATCACATGTAATTCGATGATAATTACATGTGAATTTGCTTGCATTACATGTGATTCAAACATTTCAAAACTTTAACTTCTTCTAACAAACCCACTTTAGATGAATCACATGTGCTTTTGTTTGAATCACATGTAATTTATCACGAATTACATGTAATGCAAGCAAATTCACATGTAATTATCATACATGGATCACAAGATAGCATACATGGATCACAAGACCACTTTAGATAGCATACATGGATCACAAGACCACTTCGGAAGGATGGATGATGAGAGAAATGGAGAGAAAATGTTATTTACCACGAATCACATGTGATTTACCACGAATTACATGTGATTTATCACGAATCGCATGTGATTTACTTGGTTTCTAGATTATTGGTATTAAAGTTGAAAATAAAAATCTATGAAAACATGTAACTTAAAAAAAAGACTAACGCGTCAAATGGGACGAAAGTTAGATGTAAAGTTATGTGAGTCTACATGAATCACATGTGATTTAAAGCAAAATTACATGTAATTATTTATAAAATCACATGTGATTTAAAGCAAAATTACATGTAATTTTGTATAAAATCACATGTAATTTGAGCAAAATTACATGTAATTATTTATAAAATCACATGTGATTTGAGCAAAATTACATGTAATTCACACAAAATTACATGTAATTTTTATTCAACACTAACTAACCAATTTATTACAAAAAGCACATGTAATTCACACATAATTACATGTGATTTGCATTTAACACTAATAAACTATTTTATTACAAAAATTACATGTAATTCACACATAATTACA
Organism: Glebionis coronaria; assembly: GCA_025667525.1. Classification (NCBI taxonomy): domain Eukaryota; kingdom Viridiplantae; phylum Streptophyta; class Magnoliopsida; order Asterales; family Asteraceae; genus Glebionis; species Glebionis coronaria. The sequence continues at coordinate 14,165 of JANFOE010001452.1, read as the reverse complement.
TGTAATTCACACAAAAGTTAACGATTTACAGTGTTAAAAATTCTCGCCAAAAAAATTACACGTAATTTTCGAAAATTACATGTAATTTTTCGAGAATCACATGTAATTTTTTATGCGTAAATTTTAAAAATTTTTTTTTGCCGAAAGTGTATAGAAGTGCCTATCTATAGAAAGATAACTTAATTCCCGTCGCGATGGTATAATTAGTTTTTCGTAACGATTAACGGTTTGAGAGATATTTAATTTTTAAGAAATAGGATAAAAATGGGTTTTTAAATTAAATTTAAAAAGATTAATATAGACCATTAGATGGAACTTGAATGGATGGTTGAGATTGTTTCATTCCTTCTTTTTTTTATGCATATTCTATAAGGATCTCACTTTTATGTACCTCCATGCATTATTTTGTGTCCAATATTAACGCAAAGTTCTATAATTTCACAAAAGCTTTTTTTTTTTGTCCAATTCTTAAGTGGTCCTTTGTTCATATGAAGTTCTTTTAGTACTGTATAAATGTATAATCTCATTGTTCTGACTTTTTATTTTGCTTAATTGAATGCTATAATCCTATCAATTCAAACATATATACGCGTTAAATTGGTTAGGTTTTAGTTATGCGTAAACATGTTAAGTGTACATAATTACCCGATTATTTAATTAGACCGAGTCTGAGTTACGATTTTTAAACCCGTTAACCTGTCAACCTACTACTAGCTTACTACCGGCCAGTATAAAAACATAATCACATACGAATATGCTTATTTATCTGCATATGAAAAAACTTCATCCATCCGTTCATATATGAGTTTCTTTTAGCATAATTCCTAATTAAGCATCAAAATTAAAATGTCAACAATTCATTCTTTAAGCATAGTTCACATTTTGCAATGTGTGAACGCATCAATAAAAAAGAATTGTATGACGAAAGTGACCATACGTTTGCCACGTGAGGATATAAATTATGCTCATAGACTTTCAAACTTTTCAATACAAGTGTGGTCTTCATGGCCGCGTAGAAAATATTTAATCCATGTATAAAACGATGGATGTTTTTTTATTTATATTAAGATCATATCTGATTTTGATATCATTTAAACGACAAGGATAGTGATTAAGAAATTCAGTCCATTCATAAAACGACGGATCTTATATATTGAAATCGTGTTTAGTTATATATGTATAGATTTTGCAATCAATTAAGAAAAATAGTTAATGAATTGAATAGTGCAAGAAATCAATATGAATCTTAGGTCGTAGGTGTGGTATATGTCCCGGTTCGAGTCGAAAAATGCGTTAAACTAAACTGGTTTTTATATTTTCAAAACTCGATTAGATTCGTTGGGTTTGAAGTGACCGAGTTAATCGGGTTCTCGAGACCTGTAAAGCTTCAGTTTTTCGTATTTTTTACAAATAAAGCATGTTAATTATATATATTTTACGACGTAGTTTTATTTGTACATGTTATATTTGTCAAGTCATAGTTTTTATGCTTGATATATGGTATATTTCGTGATTTATGTATACATTTTTTTCTAATCATTGAAAATATCTATTATTTTTTTCTCGTGAAAAACCGGGTTGATTCGATGATTGAACCAGTTAAATTGATAACTCAATGACTCGGTAGGGTTTATTAAAGGGCCGGTTTTCAAAATATTGTCGTTGTATAGGAAATTACAAAACTACTTTTTAGTTGTAAGTTTGTCATGTTAGCTATTGTTCTATGTTGATGCACATGTGTCGAATCTAAATTTAAATAATAAAATTTCATATGCAAGACTAAACACCCTTTAAGCATATAATCTGTAATATAACATAAAATGTATAAGTTATTCGTAGCAATAAAGCGTCTAAACATATTCCTGAAAACCCTCGTTATGTCTTTAATGTCTAAGTCTTCTTGTGCTTCAACACATGTTCGGATATGTTTGTTATGTTGCATTATGATCAAAACATCTAAAAAATCGTTGAGAATGTTTCAAATTTTATACTCATTAAGTTTTTACAGTTTCAATATTCTCTTTAATTGGCAATCAGACCCCCCTAAAACCCCATCCATACCCCCCCTGTTTTTTATATTTTTTTATTTTTTTTTTATTTTTTTTTTTATTTTTATAATTTTTGTTTTGTTATAAAACTATGAACCGAAAAATACGGAATTAAAAAAATAAAGTTTAACAGGTTAAAACTGTTAAACTGATAAAAATACGGAATAGAAACTGATAAAAACACTGTCCAAAAAATTATAAGGGGACAAAAAATACACAAATAGTGTACTTTTTGTCCTTTTTATGTGGGCCAAGGGGGGTATGTATAGTAGCACCCATATTCAAATTAAGAATCTAGATACAAAACCAAGAAAAGTACCAAGTACAAAATTATAATTCATAAGTCCAAATTATATAAGAACTCATAAATGGCTCTAAATGATGTCGTTTTAATAGTCTAAGGCTCCCGTGTATTGGCTTGGCCTAAAAAATACCGGCTTGTCCATTTTTGTTAAATACATATTCATAGGCTGTGGATACATTACCCCCTTAATACAATAAGGGGAACTGAAAAATACCATATTAAAATACTATATAATATCTGTGAGGGGAGGCATTTTTAGACATGGTATTTGCCGTTAGATCTTTTACAACGCTGTTCACCGGTATGGTCTTGCCAACCAAATCAACATCTCCACCGTATGTTGGTATTCATCCCTGTTCACCGGTATGGTTTCTACACTCACATGTTTGATAAAAAAAACCTCATACCCCCCACATCTGTAAATCTTATCCTCATCTTAAACTCACATATCAAACACACATATGAAGATCCGCCATATGAATTTCCACCGTATGATTTTGGTAATTTTTTTTTGTTTAATTGATGTATTGAAGATTCTTCCAATTGTTTGGTTTGATGGTCTTAAGGGTTAATTGAATTGCTTTTATTATCAATTTTTAATAAACAGTAATAAAGTTTGTGATTTTTTTATTGCTTTGATTTATGTTCATGACTTTATTTTCTTTCTTTCTGCTAATTGAATCAATTCATGTGTTTTTTTGTCTGAAATTCATCAACACTCTGTTTACAGGAGTTTCATATTATTTGGTTTTATGTGTCACTTTGATGATGTTTTGGTTGAACTTTGCGCTAATTTTAGTGATGGTTATCCAGAATTAGTTTTTTTGACACTTGATTAAAATCCCTAACTGATTTAACATGTATTAGACCCAGATGTGCCTACTGCGGCATATAAATGTTATAGTTATGTTGGCTAAGTTATCGTTAGGCTGTGATGAGGTTAAACGGCCCAAGGTAAGACATGAGATTGCGTGTATCTTGGCGGGGCAACCTCTCGGGGTTGCAGCCATGGCACGTGTATCCTTTCTTCCTGATTTGTGCCCAATCTGAGCCTCATTACGAGTGTCGTACTTTTGGAATGGAAATATTTACGGCTGTGGGGTGTTTTACATGTCCTTAGCTGCTAGCTTATGTAACCGGCTGATGGCTTAACTGATTTTGGCCGACCCTCCCTGTCACCGGTCCTTTCGTTGCCGCTATATGCCGGTAGCGAATGTGATCAGTGTCCGGTGGTGCAACGATATATTGGTGATGATGAAAGCCGCCTGTATGGAACATTTTGTTAGCCTTGCTTTGGTAAAACCCGTATCTTGGCGGGACGACCATGTGGTCGTAGCCATGACGGGTTTTGGGTACGCCTTTTCTGTAGGCGGATCCAATTATAGTTCGGATTATGTGTCTCATGGTTCTGACAATGCATTCTGCTTATGGTTTTGATGCGCTTTGCTAATGATTGTTTTCGTGATACTTGGCGATGATGATGCTTTTATATATGTGTGTTTATTATTGGTCATCGTGAGTGAAATCGACCCGTATTTTGGCGGGGCAGCACCAGCGTGGTGTTTGCAGCCATGGCGGGTCGGATCCTCTTTTGTCCAACCCCGCACTCACAAATCTGAGTCATTATTCGTTTATGTCAGTTCAACACAAAATTAAGAGAATGCCATACACTTTCAAGAAAAATAATAATTGTTACCATTTATAAGACAAAATTTCTTTTGGAAGTTCTTATTGTCGTTACAATTTCTCTGTTTCCATCTTCACTAGGTTGGTTGGTTTCAAGAGATGGCATAATTTCATTTTCTAAACAAAATCTTTTGATTTCAACCGAGTGTTTAGGTTCTGATAAACATGAACAATAATCGTTAAGCCACTCCACTATTCATAATGATAACCCGAGCTCATGAACCAACATATGATCCTCTTTACTTTTACATTCACTCAAAATCGCCAGTTGAGCATCTTTGATGATCGAACCAAGTGCAGAAACCAATAACTCTGCTGCAAAGCGTTGAAACTCCTTTGGTATATAACACAAACAATCAAGAACAAATCTTGATGCAAACTTTTCCATCTTTTGTTACTAAACAAAGCAGTTCCTTGGTGGTTACATTGCTTAACAGCCACCCCACAAGAGGACCCAACGAAGGTGCAAACTTATTGTCCCAACATGACCATAAACTTAAATCAACCATCATTGGAGCCTTAAGTAACAGTTCTATTGCATCATTCGTGCCAACCTGAGTATTTGAGAAACCTTTCTCTGCTCTATTATCAGCTAAAGTAGAAGAAGATAACAAAATACTTGAGCTAACATGATCACCATTCTTGCTGAGTTTAGTCAAAAGATTAGCTGTAAAATTATCTTCCAGTAACGTAAGACCCGCAGAAGGAAATTGAGTTTTCAACAAATGAGAAAGCATTAAGTTTCTTAATGTTTCATGTTCCCCTAAGCTATTTGCAGCTTCTGATAAGAATTCAACCAAGTAACTTTGGCTCAACGAATAAAGACAGAAACTTACTAGCTCTAGGAGAAAATGAGAGTCTTGGGAATATAACTCTGTAGAAAGACAATGAAGTGCTTTTCCTAAACGAGCATGTTGTTTTTTTCAAAATGCTACTTTCTGAGATTGAAATATTTGGGTCCAAACCAAATTATTCAATTCTAATAGACTCGATAATACTAGCTGCATTCTTCTCTATTTCAGAATCTAACATGGGCTGAACACAACCATCATCAGCACTGTGCACTAGAAAGGGTTACATGTAAAGCGTCATCGCGAATAAGCAACAGGCAAATTATTCTGAACATGGACAGTAACATGAATAAAACAATTTAGAGTCCATATGAGACACAATGTGACATCAGTTATCATTAACCATGTATGACTATATTCATAGCAGTTGCAATACCATCTTGGATGACGTTTATATTCAATGATTCTTTGAATAAATTTGTTTATTATCTGATGAAGGTTGAAAATGGAGGTATGGACACCCATGGAGGGTAGCGGCTCACCAGCGTATCCAGAAAAAACTCAGTATGATTAGGCTAAAAGTTATTCTTTCCCTTCCTACCACCGTAAGTATTTCATTAGCTTTATTAATTAGGTAAGCAAGTCAATCAATATGGTTGAAACTTTGATAAGCAATGGAAATATTTAAGATATCTGTTATGTGTCTATAAATTACACCAAATATGTATAATCCTTTATTTTCTTTTGCTTCCCATAAGAGCTCATATGTATATATCGATGCATATCTGCAGGTTTTAGATATCGGGGTCGTTTTGTTGCTGCAACAAGAGCATTTGGAACTGATTTTAGCGCTGCCAAATTCAACAAAGAAATGTTGATTTGGTGTCCAGTTTGTGCCAAGTTGGTCCGAATTATGCTCAAATAAGCATATTAAAAGTAAACATGTTTGCTCCTCTCAGGAGAAAAAGTAAACCAGATAAGCAGTTTGACATAAGCAACTCCAAACACCCTCTAATATCTACTTTATTATGTTATTAATTGCAATTGATATGCAGGTTTTTGGGTCTTCGGGTCTTCTCAGTTCATGAGTTTGGTAGGTTTTTCATTCCATTGCATTCAGAAGACACTATGGGTATGAATTTTGAACCAGTTTGATCAACAGATCTTAAAGAATCTGATTGTATCAAGAGATGCTGCCACACGCTGGATTATAACAAGAAATATCGACATTCAACAACTAGAGTAATTTCACTCGAATTAGAGAGGGGTCCTACCTCAAATGCAACATCAATCTAGACCAAAGCAACAAGATTCGCGTGCTCTGAGTTTGAGTATCGAATACCAAGCATTAGGGTCTCATGTTAGACAGTCAAGCGGTATGATGGTTGATTCTCAAAAATCAGATTTAGCGTTGCAGATCTAGAACATACAAGGTGAATCAAGTATCTAACGAGTATATTTCAATGTTAGGAAGCCAGTGCAAGTGTATCTGGGGAAGATGTATTGACATTCGAGTGACTACGGTTGTTGTTTGTAGCATTCACCCTGCACTTATTCCATCAAGGAGGTAATAAAAATAATCAATATGGTTGTGATTCATATGCTCAGATATCCAACAATCTTGACCATTTCCACCTGTCGCATGTGACAGATGCAGAGATCCAGAAACTAATATCTATGCAATTTGAAGAGTTGTTGCTCCAATGCCCATCTTTATTTGTGTTGCAGGTCAGTTCAGTTTTGAACAATTATACGAAAGGATTGTACCCTGTTGTACTTCTATCGGCTTATGAAATTTCAATATTTTATTTTCTAGAAAGATTCCAAATGCTAATTCTTTTGTTATTAGCAGTGTTTTCTCTTTCTATCTTGCAACTTCACAATCAGCTGCATTTCAAACATTTGTATATTTTAATATGACAAACTTGGTTTTGAATTTCTAGGACCTGGTTGTTGGTTTTGACCAAGAAGCAGCGACTGTAGTTATGGGACGCCTAGCAGTTAGGATATTCATTGAGGCTTGAATGCTTTTTTGATACGGTAGGTTCGTGTTATTTAGAAGAATTGCATACATATTAAAGTGATAACTTATGCCCATAATAAGGATGTTCATGCTTTTTTATTATGTAATGGTCAAATTACAGTAAGTAAGAAGTTGTTTCTACGTCACATAAAGCCTATGTAGCAACACCAGGTCATGTATATTGTAATTGTCAACTATTTAAAGTACATCACTACTATTTTACCATGAATGTTAATGTCCAGGTAAAATACTTTGTAAACATCATCCCAAAATGCCCCGCTGCAGAGCGCGGGCATTAATCCTATATACTTCAACAATAGACACACACTCTTAACATTTCTGGAATACTCTCTCATACCACATCAATACCATCTAACATATACTAGATACTCTCTTCTACAGTATGGTGTAGTTGCTTCTTTACATGTTTTGAAGTTTGGTTTTCTAGGGGGTTTCATGTGGCATTGAGTATAGTTTATGTTTGTCCCCATGCATACATTTTTGTGTTATGGTTGTTAATCTTCTATATTGCAGTTTAGTTACTTCTTCTTCGATTTTGAAGTTTGATTTTCTAAGGAGTCTTGTGAGACGTTGATTATGGTTTATGTTGTTCTACATGCATATATTTTCTTGTTTTGCCTGTTAGTTAGACATATAAGATTTTTTATTAGGTGTTAATGTCCTTTTCTTGGGTTTAATGAATTTATATGAGTTTGGTCTTTGCAAGTTGGTTTATGTTGGTTTGCATGTGTACGTTGTTGATTGGATTAATGGATTTGATTAATGATTTTTATTGGTTTGCATGCATAGGTTATTGTTTGGTTTGTTGTTCTTATTTGTCAAAGAGTTGAGTTTAAGGGTCTAGGGTTTTATATGGGTTAAGGACAGGATGATGTGTCTTGAACTTGTTAGGGGGTATGTTTGTAAAAATATAGAAGTTTTGTGTGAAAAATGGATTTTAAACTCCCTCTGGTGTTGTCCGTTTCTCAGGACAAAGTTGTTTGGTTGTTTGTTCCTTTTGGGTGGGATCAGTATACTTGTTTAAAGAATAAGATTTGATTATTTGTTTGTTAAAATAGCCATCATAAGCCGATGTAGGTATTTAGATGGGGAATCTCGTTGGATCGGGGATACTATCATGGTCAGTGTATCGAGTTTGCGTGTTAATGTATATCGCAGATGATTAGGAATGAGTTGGTAGACAACATATTTGCTAAGACAAATGCATTCGATTTTTTTCTGTTCAAATGGCATTGTGTTTATGTGATTTGGTGAATCCTATTTTCTTGGTTGGGCATCATGTGTTGGGTCAGGTTTGCATCCATGGTTGGGATTCCACTTGGATGTTATGGCGAAATAGTTGGTTTGTTTTTTTGTTGTTTCTTGCGCTTAATTAGTGTTTGTGTTTTTTACTCGTTTCTTGCACTTAATCGTCAGGTGTTATATGCATTAGGCTGCATTTGTAACTGATATCGCATTTACGAAATGGTTGCTGAATATATATTCGAAAGAAAATGACGGCTGAATATATATCCAAAAGAAAATGGGTTTTTAATTTTGTTTCGATATCAATTTGTTGTAGCTTTTGTACCACTGAATGAGTATCTATATGTCTTGTATGCTATTTGTTTATTTGTTATTTTGGGCGATGATGTTGATCGTCTATATTCTGTATTCATGGTTATGATATGTGTGTGCCAGTACGTTGGTGTGGTAGCTTGAACTATATTGAGGTTGCAACCGATATTGGTGCCTTCAGCTTTCGAATATGTTGACCGGAGCCTTAAATTCTATGACAAAACCGGGCCACAGTCAAGGCTGAATTTGGTGCATTTTTTCTCTTTGCGTACCGAATTTTGAATCAACCGTATATTTGCTATGTTTTCCCAATTGAGACGTTTAAATACTCATAGGCTTCTATCGTTCAATAGCCGTTGGTGTTTCTTTTTTTTTTAGTTTCATATATTGTTTCACAACTCATTCCAACTCATATGATCTCTTTTCTTTAGTCATCTAGACTTTCGGTGCCTTCACAAGTGATCATTTTATGGCACATGGTTTTATGTTTATTAGATGGTGCACGTTGGAAGGATGGCCATATCAATTTTGCAACCGCAACCTCGTGCCTTCATTTTCCGTTCAACTTATTGTCTACCGACCTGGCCATCATTTTATTTGGATTGCTATTAAGGAAATAGAGATTAAAACATAACTTGATGCACATTCAAGGGATATGAATGGCAGTTGATAAAACAATCCAATTCCACTTACTATATTCTTTGGCATTTGTTTTATCTTATAATGTGTGGATGGTTAATGAACGATAATACGCTAGGTTTTCTAACGCCAAAATCCATGCTTAATTGATTAGTCACGAAAAATTTTATCATGTGATTCGTAAACTATCCTACTCAAATTTATGTTATTTTTTGTTGGTTGATTACTTAAATGTGGAAGTGATCATTAAGGAGTATTTATGTGTGTTTTTTTCATGCATAAACGAAATCGTTGGGTGAAAAGAAAGTCGTTTGTATCCCGTAACATGATCTTGTATTTGTTATCTTGATATGTCGTCTTTGTGTGTGACTATTACTAGCCTACGTAGCTTGGCGAGGCAACTATTAACAATATATGATCTCACTAGTGTGGATTATATGTCTTCGTTGTGTAACCAGGATTGCAATGGGTGTGAAAAAAAATTATAAACCACAGTTACCCACACATAAATGGGTTGGTAATTCTGTAATGTTTCACCCACGGGTGGGTCGTGGATAAGAATTTTAACCCATCGATGAGTGCTGGGTGAGTGACGGGTATTGATACTAGTGCTTTTCATGGGGTTCAGATTAATTCTCGGAATCTTCTCGAATTGATCACGGTTCAAAGTGGAATAGTTGTTCTTGGTGACAAATAGGGGGTTTGGTTTTCTATTCTACGGAAAAGGAATAAAAAGAGCAAGGTCGTGAAAATAAGATAAGATAACTGACAATTGAAAATCAAGTTAAAAGAAATAAAGATGAGTTCAAAATCAAACAACAAACGAAAAGTGATTAAAAACGTAACTCAAAAACTTAGAAAATTAAAATGAGAAAAGCTAGAAGAAATGCTCATTCGAAATAAATAAAAATCCAATCCTTGATTCGGAATGTAATGGTTGATGCGGAATATTGAAGTTGATGCGGAATAACTGGTGTTGATCCGGAATAATGTTTGATGCGGACTAAAATGGAAAGGAGCTTGATCCGGAATATTAGATATTCCGGATGGAAGAGGTTGATTCGGAATGTTTGACACAAAATGACTGATCCGGAATATCCGGTTATCCGGAATAAATAATGAAAAATGACTGATCCGGAATAATGATTGATGCGGAATAAAAGGGTTGATCCGGAATAATGGATTATTCCGGATGAAAGGCTTTGATCCGGAATATAAAATATTCCGAATGAACAAACTTGATTCGGAACAAAAGTAACTGATCCGGAACAAAAAAGGGAAATAACTTGATTCGAAATCTGGGTTTGTGAAGAACAGTAAAGAAACAGAGAAGACGATTTTTAACCAAATCAATCAAAATAAACCAAAAGAGCTAACCAATAATCATTTACTAATCATAATCATCAAACCAAAACACTAAAAACACAAAACCCACTTACTTTTATGGATTAAAATCAACCAAATAAGAACTTTAAAACTTAGAATCAAAAAGATGAAGATGAACAAGATTAATGGAAGGATTATATTGAAAGATTAATGTTAAACAAACAAAGGGAAAGATTAAAAACTTACAAGATTAAGGATTCAACAAAAATGAAAAATCACCAACACCTTAATGGTGTTGGCTTCCTACGAAAGAAAAAGAAAAGACTGGAAAGAAAAACTTGCTCAAAAAGTGTGAGGGGGTTTCTTTATATAGGCCAAGTGGTTGGTTGGTGAGTGGGTTTTCTTCTTTCTTTTCGTCTTCTCGTCTTTTCAGTAAAGTTGACGTTTTTGAATCTGATTCGGGATTTGTCGACGATTAAATTCAACTCGTCTTTTAATTTCTTCGTTTAATAGACTTGAGTTCCTTCGACATACGTAAATCTTCCATCTTTGGTCCTTTTCTTCGATAAATCTTCAAATAGGCACATTGACTTCAAATCTTTTGCATCTCTTGGACAATAGACTTCGTCTTGAGTCTTTTTCTTCGATAAAACCCGTGCAATCCCATGTTTTCTTCAATATTTATCCGGTTGGCTCTGAAAACACAACAAACACACAAACCACGCATAATTCCAAACAAATGACATTAAATACGCGTTTTGGTCTTGTTTTAGCCAGAAATAAGTGGTAAAAGGATGGGTGTTTTCACACCTATCAAATCCCCTACACTTAACCATTGCAATGCCCTCATGCAATGCTTAGTGACAAAGCAAATTTACACTTTTCTCATAATCAATCAACCTTGGCCTTATTAAAATACTACTAAGCAAAAATTAAAGTACTAAGAGAAATTAAAACTTTAAAGTAAAAAAAAGGATAGAAAATCATTTTCACTAGAAAATAGCTACATGGAAATAACTTGCAAAGAGATCAAGGACTTACATTAGGGCTTTGGTGCTGCGAAGATTTATCACCCTCAAGTTTCACGTTCCCCAAACTAAGCTTAAAAACGAGATCATTGTTATTATAAGTTAGCAAATCAAACACTTACACACATGGCTTAATTATATGCTTAAACTCCCTTATTCCTAGGTGTATCTCTTATATTTTATTTTTGTCTTAGAATGATCATGAAGATGCATTTTTGGACTTATTGCGATAGTTTATTTAGGCTGAAAGCAAAGTAGGACGATTTGATTAATAGTTAGCCAAAGGACAAAATCTCTTAAAACTGCTTCTCGGGATATCAAAAAGTTCATATCTTGGCATAACTCGCTTCACGATTTGAGACCTTTCTCGGGCCGATATTTGGCATGTACTTCATACTTCGTATCTTGAGAGACGTTCTTGAGATAATGGTCTTCTCTTCGTTAATAGAGTTTCTTCACTTGGAGACTTTTGAGGGGTACTCCAACTTTGTTGACCACGACTTCATGATTATTTCTTCAATCGATAATTGGGATTTTGAGATACAACGATCCGCCTCCTTTTCGGACTTGGATCTATTTATCCTCATACCTTGTTAGGGTCTTTTCGGATAGACTTCTCCATGATCTTTATGGGAGTTGATTGCTTTTCGTCGTGAGTCTTGATCCTTCATATTGATTTTGGGAATAATGCTTTTCACATCACCTTGGATCTTTAGCAATAAGATTGAATCCTCATGCCTTGTTAGGGCCTTTTCGGACTCGCCAATCTTCGCGCCCCGCTTCATAAGTTATGCCTTGGCTATGAACTCTTATCATTACCGAGCAACTTTTAAACGATCTTGGGCTAGAAGCTAAGTAACTTTTCAAATCGTACGACCTTACTTATTGCAGATAAATTATTAGCAAGTGATGGGAGAATAGGCAAATAATAACACCAAGTGAGCTTGTGCAAGAATACCGACTTATAATTGACTCTATCATTTCTCGTTCTCCACAATTTAAAATCTCAAGTAATGAGACTCGTGGATGCTTAGCCTAATAAACCAATTAAGGTATACATGGTTAAGGATACTAGCTAGAATAAACTTGGATAAGTCTATTCGGGTTGAGTCAAAATAATCGCAACGGGCCTAATATGTCAAAGATTTCAACACTAGCTACACCACTTTATTAATATTTTTGACTTTATTGCGGGATATATACATATGAAAACAACGATAAAAATTTAAAAATTTACGACTAAATGGCCAAAGTTAATTAAAAATTTGAAAAATGCTGAAAAAGATGATTTTCCGGTTAAATGAAGGCATTTTAATGGAAAAGTCCACTTAAAACTTCGATAGAAGTCCCCCTACACTTAAGATAAACATTGTCCTCAATGTTTAAGCATGTGGGAAAAGTCTCCCCTACACTTATGACATTGTGCACGTTGGTTAAATCAAGCTAAGGAAGAGACGACTAAAGTGATCAATTTCAAATGTGAGTATGAAGAAAAGTGAATCACGATAGTTGAGAGATAGAACCGGATTTCGGATAACACGGGAGCACGGTTCTTCAAAGATTCCAAGAGTGCACTTTTCCCTGTAATCACATCACCACACAAACACAAACAACCTATAGAGGTCCCCCTACACTTAGGAGGTTAAAACGGAAAAGGATAGATACTCGGGTTGCCTCCCGAGGAGCGCTTGTTTTTGATAACCGAGTCACGAGCCTGACTCGACCCAAAATTAGTTCATGGGAAACATGGTGAGGGATGGAATCATCTCATGAGAGATGTCCTCACCAAAGTACAACTTCACTCGTTGGCCATTCACCTTAAAATTAGGTCCATTAGGTTGAGCGAGCTCGAGAGTACCATATGGAAAAATTTGGGCAATGGTGAATGGGCCGGACCAATGAGATTTCAGCTTGCCCGAAAAGATTTTCAACCGAGAGTTGAAGAGTAAAACTTTGTCTCCAACTTGGAACTCTCGGTTTTTAATCTTAGAGTCGTGAATGAGCTTAGTCCTTTCCTTATAGATCAAAGAATTTTCATAAGCCTCATTCCGAAGTTCATTCAGCTCATTGAGTTGGATCTTGCGTAGGTCACCGGCTTTGTTGATATCGAAATTAGCCAACTTCAAGGCCCAGTAAGCCTTGTGCTCTAACTCAATGGGGAGGTGGCATGCTTTCCCGTACACGAGACGATATGGTGTACAACCAATTGGAGTCTTGTATGCGGTACGAAAAGCCCACAAAGCATCATCAAGTTTATCAGCCCATGAGGCACGATGCTCTCCCACGGTTCATTCAAGAATTCGCTTTAATCCTCGGTTAGAGATTTCAGCCTGGTCATTAGTTTGTGGGTGGTATGCGGTGGAAAGACGATGATTGACACCATACTTAGCCATGACTCTTGCGAATTGGTCATTGCAAAAATGAGTCCCGCGATCACTAATAATGGCACGAGGCACACCGAATATAGCGAATAGCGACTTCAAAAAGTTACAAACCACCCTTGCGTCATTAGTGGGTAAAGCTTTGGCTTCAACCCATTTAAAAACGTAGTCAACGGTAACAAGGATGTATTTGTTTCCTTTAGATGAAGAGAATGGCCCCATAAAGTCGATGCCCCACACATCAAAGATTTCACATTCTTGTATGAAATTTGGAGGCATCTCATCTTTATGTGAGATCTTGCCTTGTTTTTTTGCAAGAATCACAATGCTTAACCATCTCGTAAGCATCACGATAAATGGT